>PVKA01014808.1:0-51475 GCA_004027165.1 Ctenomys sociabilis | reverse complement strand
CTCCCAAAATCATTTCTGGAGGCAAGTATAATACTCATTCCAAAACCAGGTAAAGACGCAACCAAAAAGGAGAACTACAGGCCAATCTCCCTCATGAACATAGACGCAAAAATACTCAACAAAATCCTGGCAAATAGAATATAGCAAATCATCAAGAAGATCATACACCATGACCAGGTAGGATTCATCCCAGGGATGCGAGGATGGTTCAATATTCGAAAATCTATAAATGTAATACACTATATTAATAGACTGAAATCTAAAAACCACATGATCATCTCAATTGATGCAGAGAAAGCCTTTGACAAAGTCCAACACTCATTCATGTTCAAGGTCCTACAGAAAATTGGAATAGATGGACTCTATCTTAATTTGATCAAAGCCATCTATGACAACCCAAAAGCTCATGTAATCCTAAATGGGGAAAAACTGAAATCTTTTACTCTTAAATCAGGTACAAGACAAGGATGTCCTCTATCACCCCTCTTATTCAATATAGTGTTGGAATCCTTAGCAACAGCCATTAGAAAAGAGGGAGAAATAAAGGGAATAAGAATAGATAAAGAAGAAGTTAAATTATCACTATTTGCAGACGGCATGATAGTTTACTTGGAAGACCCCAAAAATTCCACCAAGAAACTACTAGAACTGATAGGGAAATTCAGTAGCATAGCAGGATACAAAATCAATACGCAGAAGTCAATAGCATTCCTCTATACAGATAACAAACACACTGAAAGGGAAACTATAGAAACAATACCTTTCACAATAGCACCACGGAAAATGAAATACCTTGGGATTCACTTAGCCAAGGAAGTCAAAGATCTCTTCACAGAAAATTTTCTGTTTGTTGACAAAGCTTTAACGTAAATATAGGACTGATGTCCATTGTGTATGTTTGGGCACTACCTTGTGGTAGTGCTGAAAGAGATGGCTGGCTGAAAGAGAAAATCAAAGAAATGAAGGTCCTTCTTGTTGATGTTTCAAAATAATAGTGAGAGAGGGAAGTTGAGGTTTTTTTTTTTTTAAGTTGGTAAATAAGCCTGACCTTTTTGATGTGTTTCTGTTGCAGATTTTCTTCCTCAGAAAGAATACTGATACATAATTGATCCGTAGTATCCTCAGTTTAAAAAAATGTACAGCTTGACTTAAATTTTGACTTATTTCTATGTCAAGAAACAAATCTTTCATAAAATCAAGATAAACGTACTCATCTCTAAAAGTATCTGAGATTTCCCAGCCACCTTTCTCTGAAATCTCTCCTTCCTTAGGGGAACCACTGACCTAATTTTAGCTTACATTTTCTAGAGTTTTCTATTTGTATCATTTATGTTTTCCTCATTGTTCTTTTTGTACATTTCAAAAAGTGTTTTCATGTGTGTGTTTTATCTCTTATTTTGTTATAAATTTTTAGTTTGCTTTAGGATGTATTTGTTGACATCTTTAAATTACTATCTTCTGTTTTCTTAGCATTTCAAGAAATTTCCATCCTTTTTTTTGTACTTTTTATTATTATTTTTAAAGAATACAAAATAGTGATAGAAGAAAACAGCATTATACATGACGCAAGATTTCACTAAACAAAGTAATAGGAATCCAGAAATGGTTGCTGTATTACATGATGCTATATGCAAATTAGTTTTTCAGATTACCAGATATAAATGTATACGTTTTGTTTTTTTTAAAAAAATAAAAAGTTATAAGAAATTCAAGAGAGGAAAAAGATCAGAGTAAAAACAAAAATTGTAAGCATTAACTGCTCCTTTTTTTTATATTCATATAATTAGAATTCTCAAAGTAGAAAGGAGTAGGAAATAAATATTTAAAGATTTGAAATTTCTGAATTTAGTTCAACTTATAATACCACATTTCTAAGGAAAATGAACCTTTTGCACAAGAAATTTAAATAAAATCTTACCAAGATACACAAAAATGAAATTGTCCAAAACTTATTATAAAGAAAAAAATAAAGCATATACATAAAAATATTAACGATGGAAGGACAAAATTAAATAGCATCTTATTCCACATTAGAAAGGAATAAAAAGGACCAAGTGTATAAGAAACTAGACTAATTAAAGGACTGAATTTTATACTTAGGAAACATACCTTTGAAAACTAAAAGTAAGGGTCAAGGAGATGGTTCATAATAAGTGCTTCCTTGGTGTGCACAAGGGCCTGAGTTCATTCCCCAGTTCCACAAAAGGACGTAGCATACAGGAAATACAAAGAGCATAATTCAGAAGGTAAGATAAGTTGCAGTATGCTTCTGGAGGAACAATAAAGAACTCTCAAAGTGATAGTTATGCAGGATGAACCCTTATTTAAAAGGCCATTGAAGATTTCTATGAAACAGTACCAATCTTATGTCAGGTTATACACGTATTTTTCATATATATGTATGCGTATGTGTGTATAGAAGACAGGGAAGAAGTAATATAAAGTCAATACTAGATATAGTAAAGAAGTGCTAAGAATACAATGTAAGATAAATACTGAAGTGACAAATAAATAAATGACCGTCACTTCTGACAGTTTGGGGATAGGATATCGCACAAAGTTCTAGTGTGGTGTGGACATGGATAATGATCATGACACTTACTGGTGACCAGATGTTACTTGTGGGACTGAGCTACAGCTATTTCCTTGAAATCCACCCTGTAGAACCATATGGAATCATGACTCATAAGGTGCAAGAGAAGTCCATTTGTAGAGTGTGCTGATGGAAATATTTTGCTGCTATACACAAAAGAATAACTGCAAGTCTACTATTGTATACCACTTATTCTCCTGTGTTTGTTTGTCCTATTTGGTGGGTTCTTTCCATTCTCATTCAAGGGCTTGTGATCATTTTGCTCTCTCTCTAAAACATCATTTAGTAGTCTGTGTAGGCCTGGCTTTGTCATCATGAAATTCTTTAGTTGCTCTTTGTCATGGAAGTATTTTACTTCTCCATTATACTTGAGAGTTTTGCAGGATATATCAGTCAGGGTTGGAATTTGTTTTCTTGCATGATTTGAAGTACTAAGCGCAAGGGCCTGAGTTCAGTCCCCGGTTCCACCAAAATAAAAAGACTTGCCGGGCATGGTGGCACATGCCTGTAATCCCAGCACTTGGGAGGCTGAGGCAGGAGGATTGTTGTAAGTTCGGACCAGCCTGAGCTACAAAGTGAGCTTAAGGCTAGCCTGAACTGCATAGTGAGACCCTGTCTCAAAAAGACAAAAAAAAAAAAAAAAAAAAAAGACTTGAAGTACTTTGCTCCATGCTCTTCTTGCCTTGATGGTTTGTAAGAGAAATCTGCTGTTATTCTAATGGATTTTTCTTTAAACGTGATCCGTTTCTTTTCTTTAGTGGCTTTTATATACTGTTCCTGTGCCGAATTTCTGGGCTCTTGATTGTTATATGTTTGGGAGTGGTTTTAATTGGGTTAATGTTATTTGGAGTTCTATATACTTCAGTTCCCTGAATGTCAGATTGTTACCCCATATTTGGGAAGTTTTCTGCTATTACTTCTGCCCATATTCTTTTTATATCATTCGTATTGACTTCTTCCCTCTCATTGATACCTATTAGTCTCACATGGTTCGTCTTTGCATCATCTTGCAGGTGTTGAATTATTTTTCCCTGCATCCTATTTGTTTTTAAAAGATCTTTGCTTACGTTTTCACTAGCTGCAAGAGCAGCTAGTGTCTTTAAGATCAGAGTCTGTTTTCACTTTCACTCAAACGGATTTGCCAGCTTGTGATTGAGGTTTTAGTTTCCTGTATATTACTTTGGATCTGTTTCATACATTCTATTTCCTTCCTATATTGGTTATTCAGGGGTTCCATCATTTTTATATTCTGCTCTATTTTTTTTTTTAATCAGTGTATTCTTCAGAAGTACTTAGTATTTCTTTCATTATAGTTATCACTACTTTTTTTTTACTTCAGAAATTATTTCGGATCTGATCTTTTCTATACCTTTCTGCAGTTGTTTGTTTACTTTCAATGTTATTATTTCAGAGATTTCAGGTGTGTGATTTCCAATTTCCTCTATGCTAGTGTCCTCTGCATTTGTACTGGGTGGACTCAGGGCCCGAGACTGCTTTTTGTTGTTCTCTTTGTCATTTTGTATACCACTTGACTTTTGACCTTTGGTCTAGAGCTTAGATAGAGTTATTACCTTAGCATAGATTCTGGATCACTGAAATTCAGACTCCTCTGAGTGGGTGTGGCTTGATCTGGCTGCTGTGCTCCATTTCTTCCTGCTATAGCCTTGCAGGTAAACCCTTTGTGTCACTCTGGCAAGATGTTCTGCTTCTGAATCAGCTGGGTGAGTCTTGGCTCTGGCTTCTTTGCAGGGAGTTCTGCTGAAGAATTCGAAGCTGGGCCTGCTCTCTTGGCCCCTTCAGGATCCGGCAGCCAGGGTGGTCTCACTCACATGCTGGGCCTGTGCTGTGGGTTGCTTCCCCACCTTTGTCATGGTGTATTGTTACGTTTATAGTTTGCAAGATTCCATTTGATAATATCTTGTTGATGATTTTTGCAGCTATGCTCACCAGAGAGATTGTTATTTTTTTATACATTTACCTAATTTTTCTACCTTGGAAATCAGATTTGCTAGTATTTTGAAGATTTTTTTGTGTTGGCTTTTGAAGGGGTAATGTTATGTGATCCCTTTCCCTTTTCTACTTTTTTAGAAAGTGTTGTTGCTTCTTCTGTTGTGTAGGTGGGCTTTTTCAAAAGTGAAAACTTGTAGGCCTACACATTTTTTTAAAAAGTGTTTTTTTTTTTCCATGTGTTTAATACAGAGTCTTCAGGGTATACAGGGACTCTCTGTGTAGGTAGATCAGACTCATAGTGATTCTCCTGTTAGCAGCCTTCTAAGCAGTGGGGTTACAGGTGCACGCCACCATGCCCAGTCTCAGTCTATGTCTAAGTGCACCCTGGGGGCAGGGGCGGAATGCCAGGGATCATACCCCAGCCACTGTGTTCTGGATAAGCAGGCACTTTAGTCCGCTGAGCTATCTGGCCGGCCCAGAAGTTTTATTTTTTGCGTGGAGTATAAAATAATATAAAACATAGAAAATTACCAGTGATAGAGAATTTCATTTAACAAAGTAATATGAATTTCATAATATTTATTGTAATGCATAGTGTTGTCTTCCAACCAGTTATTCATATTACAAGATATATGCCTGCAAAATTGGAAAGAAGAAAAATAAATTAAGAAGAGAAAAAAATACAAACAGTTGAAAAAGGAGACAGAACAAATTAAGCATTATCTGTTCCTTTCTATAGACCCACAGCAATACCCAGTACAGTTGTCCCAACCATCTTGCTTATATGTACATAGATAAATCTCTTTCCTCTCCTGTCCTTCCCTCAACTCATAACTTTTTCCTTTTCTATAAGTTTATTACCTTTTCCCAGTATCTATATATTCTATCCTTCAGATTGTTTCTCTGTCAGGTTCTCACATGAAGGAGAAAATAGGATGTTTGCACATGTGGGTAATTTTTTTTTTTTTTTTGTGACTCATAATATTTTAAAGTACAAACTTATTTCTTTAATAATTATATATATGTATAGTTGACCTTATATGAATTATGGCAGCTTGTTCTATGTTGTTCAGTAATTTATTTTGTTGTAGGCAACTGAGTTACATAGAAATATCACAGGCAGTCAGACAGGGCCAGGCCTCATGGAGGCAATATGGATGACATGGTGACTTTGCAATTTGCAAGAGAGACACACACGCCCACATAGGCCAGACCTTAAGATAAAAGAAGAAGAAGCAAATACAGCTATGTACTTCCCTAGGGATGGGCATCAGGGATTGATATTCTTTTTTTTTTTTTTTTTTTTTTTTGATATTTTAGGGAAGTCTGCAGGGTGTACAGAGTCTCACTACGAGATCAGACTCATAATGATCTGCCTGTCTATAGCCTCCCAAGAGCTGGGATTACAGGTGCAGGCTACCATGCCCAGTCTCAATTGCCATCTCACCACACCCCGAGGGTGGGGCCTGGCACTGCAGCCTTCCAGAAATGGGATCCAACCCCTTGCCCCAGTTCCTGCTTGTGGGAATTGTAAAGGGATTGATATAGGCATTAATCACCTTGAAAGAGCCTAAATGAGTCACTAACCCCACCCCCATGGGGAAGAACCCTTGTCCTGTATTCATGCCCACTTGTTATGGGACTAGCTTCCCCCTTTGATTCTTATTTAATTGATTTTTATCTGAGCAGTGGTGCTTGTAATTGCATTGGTTGACCATAGTTTTGTCCCACCTCACACTCACCTAAGTGAGTTCCTATGTTCACCACTACCTTAGACCTGTCTCACCAAATGATTTTCCTCTTTAAAAGTCCCTGGAGGGGCTCAGTAGACAAAGTGCATGCTTGGCATGAGCAAGTGCCTGAGTTCAATCCCTAGTTCTACAAAAAAGAAAAAGAAAAAAAAGTCCCTGGAACAGCTTCTTGTGGACCACCCATTCGTGCCTCCCTCCTGTCTCTCTCAGACAGGCGTTATCTTTTCCTTAATAAATACATTCTGCTCATAACCTCCATTTGTTCTTAAAATTCATTCTTTGGTTTTAGAGAACATGAACTCATGTACTTTTCAGGTCAGGAGTTTCATTTTTCCCTCTGTATCATTTGGAGGTCATCCACCTGAGATCAGTTGTTCCCTGTGTCAGTTTTACTCTGTTATTTTAATGCCTGTGAAACCTACAATGCATTTTTATGCTAATGTTAATAATTTACCTTTATTCTTTCTTTGCAAGTCCTACTCCAGGGATTTATCAGCTTTATTGATGCCCCTCCCCAAAAAAAAAAAAAAAAAAAAAAAGAAGAAAGAAAAAGAAAGGGAAGCAAAAGAAAACAAAGCAGAAAACCCTTTCAGCTTGTCTGTTTTCCTGGTTCATTGATTTTCTTTTCTTATCTTGCTTAATTACCTTCTGGTTGTTTGGGCATATTTTACTTTTTTCTAGTTTTTTTGAGGTAGGTTCTTGAATTGTTTATGATGTTTTGTAATTGTACAATTTTTTTCTGCAGTCACATTGTTGTACTCGGCTAAATTAGATACAATTATGGTAGGCAGTCAGACAGGGCCAGGTCCTCAAGAAGACAATATGGAAGACCAGGCCACTTTGAAATTTGGAAGAGACAGACACTCCCTGTATGGGTCAGATCTCAAGACAAAAGAGTAAACAAATACTGCCAGGTAGCTTCCCTAGGGATGGATGGACATCAGGGATTTATATTCTAAGTCGGCATCAATCACCTTGAAAGAGCCCAAATGAGGCACTAATCCAACCCCCTCCCTCCCAACCTGGAAGAGTTCCTGTCCCATATTCATGTTGACTTCATAAGTGACTCTCTTCCTCATTTGGTACTGGATTTAATCAATTTTACCTGAGCAGTGGTGCTTGTAATCTCATTGGTTGACCTTAGTTCTGTCCTACCACATGCCCACCTAAACAAGTTCCCATGTTATCCACCTTAAACCTGCCTGGCCACATCATTTTACATAATAAAAGTCCCCAAGAGACAGCTTCCTAGGGACAACTAGCTTGGGACCTCCTTTTGTCCTTCTTTCAAACAGAAGCTTTCTTTCCCCAATAAATATTCTGCTCTTAACTGCATTTGATCCTAATATTCATTCTTTGGTTTTAGAGAACAGAACTATACAGGTACCTTTCACCTTGGGAGTTTCATTCCCCTATATCAACATTAGTATTAATTGTAACTTAATTAACTGTAATAATAGTATGTAGTATAATAACTGTGGTTGAATTCCTGTCATTTTGTTTAGTAAGATTCTGTATTATTTCTATTATATATAAGAAAAAAAAAGTTTTTAATTTCAGTTGTAACTTTTGTTCTAGTACAGCCCAAAGATTTTTGTGCTTTAATTTTGATTAGGTTCAGTATTTTTAAGAATTTCTTTTTTAAGATCTTTTGTGAGCCATTGATTTATAAATGTGTTATTTACTTTTTAGAGTTTGGACACTTTACTTGTTCGATCTAATAATGATGAAAGAAAAAACTTGTATGATTTCAATCTTTTTAAACTCAAAATTTTATTTTATGGTCGAGCATGGTGGTGTACACTTGTCCTAGCACTGGGGAGGCTGAGATAGGAAGATTGCTAGTGATACAGGGAAACTTTCAAATGACACAGGGAAAAAACTGTTCTCCTAACCTAAAAGGTACCTTGGACGAGTTCATGTTCTCTAAAAATGAAGAATGAATTTTAGGAACAAACAGAGGTTATGAGCAGAACATATTTATTGAGGGAAAGAAAGCTCCTGTCTGAGAGAGGGACAGGAGGGGTATCCCACGTGGGGTGGTCCCCAGGAAGCTATCTCTTCCAGGGACTTTTACAGAGGAAAACCATGTGGTGAGGCGGGTCTAAGGTGGTAAAGACATGGGAACTCGCTTAGGTGGACATGAGGTAGGACAAAACTGTGGTCAACCAATGAGATTACAAGCACCATTGCTCAGGTAAAATTGATTAAACCAGTACCAAATGGGGAAGCATGTCATGTAGCAAACAGGCATGAAATACAGGACAGGGTCTCTTCCTGTTGGGGGTTGGGCTAGTGACTCGCTCTTTCAAGGTGATTGATACATATTTGAAATATCAATCCGTGATGCCCATCCCTAGGGATGTAAGTAGCTGTGTCTTGGTATTGAGGTGTGGCCCATATAGGAGTGTCTGTCTTTTCAAGTTGTGAGGTCACCTGGTCTCCAACTTGTCTCCTTGAGGGCCTAACCCTGTCTGTGTATAATATTTCTAATTCAGCTGCCTACAATACTAGTTCAAGTGCAACTGAGGTACATAAAGAGACCCTGCCTCAACAAAATAACACTAAACAAAGCAAAATTAAAATTTAATAAAAATTTAAGACTTTGTTTATGACCCAGGACATGAATGTTCTATCTTGATTGATGTTTCCTGTGTAGTTGAGCAAACTTATTATGCTTTTGTTGATTGTAATTCTCTGTATCAGATGCCTTTGGTTTATGTTAGTCCCCTCCCCCATTTTTTTTTTTTTTAAATTTATTTAGTGCATTGAAAGAAGGATACTGACTACATTTTCTTGCTGGGTAATGATTGGAAAGAAGGTACTAAATACTGTACCTGAGATGTCTCTTGGTAGAGAAAAAAAAGGTGATTCATTCTTTTTTATTACCACATGATTTTTTTAAACTCTGTTGTTGTATTGGCATCATGCTCAAGAAGTGAGGGAAAAGATAAGCAGGTGGACAATGCAATCTTCTCCCAGTTAGCCCTGGGCAGTGTGTTGTGCTAGCTAAAGCACAATCTATTTCTTAGGTAGTAGCAGGATTTAGGAAAGTAAAACATCTTTTTAGTGGTTAAGATTTTTTTCCTTCTCCCTGTAGTAAGAGAGAAAAAAGAAGCCAGGCTTTTTATGCTAAATTTTCCTGAACCTTTGAAGAACAAAGATCAAACATGCCCTCAGAAGCACTATGGATTTGAAATACAAAGATTCAGCCAGAGGAGTTTACTTAAGCCTAAGGTGATTCTGTGCATAGTTTATGTGGTAGTATCAATTAAGGATTGACTGGAAAAGTACAGATTTTAAGCAATGTTTATTTGTACCATTTTTTTTTCTCTCTACTCTTATCAGATGGAAAGGGATTGATAACTAAGATTCCATGATGAGTGTAGTATCCTACTTCTGTGTAGTTCTTACAGTTTTGAAAACATACTCTATCCATATTGTCATGTTTACCCATACTGCCATGCAAGAGTTACCTTTTTTTTTGTTTTGTAGAACCAGGGATTGAACTCAGGCCCTTGCCCTTGCCCTTGACAGGGCAGCATTTATTCCACTGACCCATCTCCCTGGCCCCTGTTGATGGATTCTAAGTGGAAGTATTTCCTTTCCAGATTCCTGTTTTTTAGTCTCAGGTTAACCCTTTGCAAGCCAGTTTTATATGTTGATGTTTGCTCATGTATTAGCCTGAGTTTCTTAATCAGAGACATGTATTTAAGAATCAAATATGAAGCTATTTTATAATGATTATATCATTATTTTGAAAATGGTATCAAGACATTTGTAATTATAAACATTTAAAAATAAACAGATGGGAAAAACATATATGATAGATATTATATAAGGTGACTTAATTTTGTAGATATTCTCAAAAGAAAGTTCATTTAGCTAACAATATTTAGTCTCATTACAAAATGTAATATTAGACCATCAATTAAAACATATTTCTTTGTTTTCTTTCTTTTTTTTTTGGCGGAACTGAAGTCAGGCCCTGTGCTTGCCAGGGAAGTGCTTATTCCACTGAGCCATCTCCCCAGCCCCCAAAACATATTTCTTATAACGACAGATAAGAGATTTAAAATAATGGTAATATCAAGGCTATAAATGGTTAGATGACTCACATTGGTTATTAGGAAAAAAATGTATAAAGTAGTATGTAGCCCTTTTGAAAAGTAGTTTGAAAATTTGTATTACAAAATTTGGAAGTATATATTTGATCCAGAACTTCTTTTGAAGTCTTTGATACCTTCTCAAGTAAATAATCTTCATATTTAAAACATGTACTTATAAAGATGGTTAAGGTTGTTATTTATGATAACATTCCTTTTTTAATAGAAGGCTTTAAGTTTTAATTGATGAGCTGTTGGGCTATTGTCTAAAACTATGGTGTGCTTATAATGTTAATAAAATATCTGTATGTATTAGAGACTTTGGCATTGTATTACAAAATGCCACTCATAAATGATTTAAAGAAAGAATCTGTACTATGGCTGATGGCTTTAGGGGTTCTTTCTGTGGCTTTCAGAAAGCAGAGATACAAGGAATTAGCATCATCTAATCTTGTAGGGAGTAGCTCATGGGAGAACATGTGCCTATTTACATCTAGGCGGCACTGGTTGTGGCCCTCAGCTACCCTCGCATTAAAAAGAAATAATGTAATTAAGTTTAATTACAAATAAAAACAAGGACATCTAACTAAGGGGTGGTTAAAAAGCTATTTAGAAACACCTGAAGGTTAATTATAATTTTTATGAGACATGGACCTGCATATACCCTTTTCAAAGTCAGTATAGAAGGAAACCACTTTTGTTAGTATAGTCAAATCTTGAGTCTCTGTCTGTTTTTGCTTCCTGTGCTTCATTTTTTTTTTCACATAAACATCCATAGAATAGATATATATTATTTTTGGTGCTAATTTAGAATTTGGAGAGTATAAACAGTGGTCCGTTTTGCTTCTGGCATATGGAGTTACGTTTTCCACTCCTTTAAAAGTATTTCTTGGATTTAAAAAATTTCTTTGATAAGCATTGCATTTTATCCAGGGTCCAGTTAATACTGTTTGAATTAGGTCTTCTTTTTGAGATGACATGTTAACACTTTTCTGACAGTGTCTCATCTAAAAATCCCATCCAGACACTATATTTTGCTAATGAAAGTTGTGTTTGTATTAAGTATTCATGATTAGCATGTTATTTTTTGAGCATATGAAATATAATAATCTTTGTAATGTCTAATTATGTAATCTATGTCACTGGTTCACATTTGTTTAATATTTAATGGAAAACATAGATATGTAAAAACAGTATCAACATATGTTAGGAGAATGCACACCCACCTTGAGAGCTAATCTCTGGGAACACATTGTATCATGCATCTCTGCTAAATTTTCTAGATTGTTAATGTTTCTGTGTGTCCCAAATAATATTTTTTGGTTTTATATTTCTTCAAATAGTACAAATCAGTTTTTGAAGTAATGTTTACCAATTTACAATGTTCATATTTACATACTCATTGAAGTACACCTGCATATGCATATACATATACCTGTGTGCATGAGTATAATGATTATACCTAGCACTGTGGTGAATATCTTTTCTTAAATATATGTACTTTTTTCTTTAAGATTATTTATTAATGTAAGCAGAATCATTGATTTAGAGACTGGGCGTGGTGGTGCTCACCTATAATCTCAGCTCTTGGGAGGCTGTCAACAGGCAGATCACTATGAGTCTGATCTAGTAGTGAGACCCTGAACACCCTGTAGACCCTTACCTAAAAATACAAAAAAGAAGAAAATAATCATTGATTTAAAGGCTATGATTTTTATTAGGCTAGCAACATTTTTATTTTGTTGACTTTCACTTACTGTTTTAGTTTTATGAAAATCATACATACATAATATACTAAAGTAGTTCTACAAGATGTTATTTAAAAATAGCAATCCTCTGCCTTCTTAACTTCTCCCTAGAAGAAACCATTTTGAACACTTTAAAGATGATTCTTTACTGCTTACTTCTATATCTCTATATAATCTGTTTGTATTTTTGTTTTTTATTGTATTTTAGTACAGGGTCTCACGACATAGATTAAAATCGTAGTGATCCTCCTGTTTTCAGCCTCCTAAGCGCTGGGATTACAGGCGTGTGCCACTATGCCCAGTCTTAGTCCCTATCTCAGTGTGCCCAGGGGGCAGAGCCAGCAAGGCCTGGGGATGGATCCCTGGTGGTTGCCCCTGCCAAAGTGGGTGCTTGAGTCCATTGAGTTAGCTGGCAGGCCCTTGTTTTTTAATTTTTAATTTGGTGTGAAAACCTGACCTAATATTTTTAATTTCCAGCACTTTTCCCATCTCACACATGTTCTTTTCTCATGCAACATAAATATATAGCTGCATCATTAAGCAAAATATAATACTATTTCTATGTGTTTTAAACGAAGGAGAAGACTAGTATAGGAAGAATCTATGAGGGTTTTTGAATTTTTTACTGTATAATGGAGCAAAATAGGAATTTATAGCTTTGTGAGTGGGAGTGCAATCAGAATTATTTCTGGGCCAGGGAGATGGCTCAGTGGAATAAGTGCTTCCCTGGCAAGCACAAGGGCCTGAGTTCAATCCTCGGTTCCACAAAAAAAAAAAAAAAAAGAATGATTTCTATTAAATAATTCTAAACAATTATTCTAAATAAATAATTATATAATCATTATAATTAATTTCTATTAAATTATTAGAATTATTTCTATTACCAAAATATAAATAATCAGAATTATTATAATGAACCTCAGATTTGTTGCAGAATTATTTATATTTTGGTAGCTGTGAGTAATATAAGTAGAATACAGCCCTGGTAAGATGGTTGGTGTGTGTTTTAGTAGTAACTTAAATAATCCAGGTATTTGTTGTGTTTTAAAGTTAAGGAAACAAAGTGGCAAGCATAGAAATAGTACAGTTACTGATCACTGAGAGCAAGTGAGTGCTTTAACAAGTAAACACATCTGTCATTCAATTCAAGCAGATCAGTTTTCTCATACATATTTTCTGTACATGAAGAGTTTCAATAGGTACTAGTGTAATTCTAAATGTGTGGTACATACACTTAAGGTTTAGCAGTCCTAATGTTAGTATTGCCAGCATATTTCAAAATTTGGCATTTTTTTTGCATTTCAGAGTTTTGCATTTTTAAAGAAATTAGACCAGAGAATACTAGTTATTTAATAGCCATTGTTCTAAGAGGCTAAATTTAATTCCCAGATAAAATTTTTATGTTTTTGCTCTTTCAAAGACAAAATCAGAAGAACATGGTAGGAGTACTACACATCCTGTGATGCATGTCTGTAATCCCAGCACTAGGAAGGCTGTAAATAGAATCATTATGAGTCTGATCTAGTAGTAAGGCCCTGAACACCCTGCAGACCCTTCCCAAAAATACGGAAAAAGAAACCAAAAGTTTCTTAAAATACTCCAAAAAATGAAATTTTAAATAAAAGTGAGATTTTTCAAGAATCACAGTGCACACTAAATGTATGTAATAAATTGGTCTATAACATAGTTTGTCACTTAATAACTTATTTTTATTCTGATGTTAGTATAAGAAGTGTATAAGACATGAATTCCAAATTGTTGGCATTTTACACATTAAAAATCATAAATAAGTTAATTTCTCTGTATATTTTTATTCAGTAATTTTCATAAATATCTTTCAGTCTAATTATTAGATCTGTTTGATCATGTAAACTTGGAAAATGCTATTGTTTTTCATAATTTATTATCACTTCTCCACATGGTAGGTTTTTCTTTCAGGAGTTTTACATAATAACTTTTAAAGTGGCAGTAGCCACTTGAGACATTTCTGAAACTATTAGGGATATTTATTTTAGTTATATTAAAATCAGTTTGACAATATTTTATATAATCTGTTGACACTACTTATTTTTTTTTTGACTACTTTGACTTTAAAATAAGCATGATTTATATCTTTGCCTAGCCAACTTGATCTTATTTGGGAGAATTAGTTGCAAATTAAAGCTTAATAGGTAGAAAATGTTTGGAAAACTATTTTTCAAGTTACAGATATTGAAATGGGACCATGTCCAACAGCAAATCTAGGATATTTTAAAAGAAAGTATACATGATATTTTGATACCTTACTATGTATTTGTTATTGTAATATTTAAATATGTATGTGTTTTTTTAAATAGATTATCTTTCTCAAGGAATAGATCTTTCTGGAATAGAAGTAATAGAAAATGATCTACTGTTTATTGCAAGAGCTCGACTTGAAGTAGAAAATCAAGCTAAAAGGCTGCTAGAGCAAGGTGTGGAGATTCAGGTAATAAAGGTATCACTTTTTAAATATAAAAGAAGTTATAAGAAAGTCATTTGGCTTTGAGTTCAGAAGGATGTTATTACTTTAAATTGGAAAAGTAGAACACATAAGTACAGGGAATTTTATTTACTCTATTTTCATATGTTTAATTGTATAATGAATCTAAGATTTGTAGCATATAATGTGTTTAATATGAAATACATTTTATAAGATGTGCATCTGTAGATTGGTAGCCAATATCTGTGCATTTGTCTGCTTTGTCCAAGACATCCTTTCAAAAGCCGGTAAAATTGGTATTATTGTTATTTCTCTTATACAGGGGATGAAACAGAGAGTTAAGTATTTTAAAGTGGTCATACAGCTAAAAAATAAAATGTTTTGAATCCTAAGTTTAATCACTGCATAACACCAGAATCTTGTACCTTAATCACTGTGCCATTTTTTTGTTTTTGTTTTTGTTTTGATGGAACCAGGGATTGAACTCAGGCTCATGCACTTGCCAGGAAAGTGTTTCTACTGAGCCATCTCCCCAGCCCTTGGAAATTTTTGTTAAAATAAAGTACCACTTTCCTGTGCATAATGCTCTGAAATAAACTCAGTTATTAATGAATGAGAACCAACAAATCAAATTAATTTTTTCTATGTATTATGCCCAGGTATTTTCTTCATTTGTAGCAAACCTAAGTGTAATTGTTTAATATTAATATATTCTATATAAAATATATATTATATTTTCTACATGTATTTCATTCGTTTGTTTTATATTTCCTATTTTCTTAACTTGAAGAGTTCTGTTCATTTATATTGGACAAAAATAGTTATTAATGATAAGCACTTTAATATATGTGTACTCATTTTCTATAAAGTTGTTATTTAAGAAGGCGCTGGGGATGTAGTGCAGCTATGCAGTGCATGTCTGGCATGCTCAAGGCCCCGAGTTTGATACTGACTACTAAAAAATAAAAAACAAAGATAAGAGTATCTGTTCTATTTATATTAGTTGTATTTTAAAAATAAACTAACTCAATATGGTATACATATTGAAAAGTGAACAGATCGTATGTGTTCATATAGAACAAAATGTGACAGTAATACTATACCTGTGAAATCAAAACCAACATGGAGAAATAGGATATTAGACTGAGGAAATAGCTCAGCTGCTTAAGCACCTGCCTGGGAAGCATAATGTCCTGAGTTTGATCCCAGGTACTACACACACACAAAAGGATATTATCACTTCTTAGAATCTTACACTCTGATAATTATTCTTTCTTGTCTGAAGATAGGTAATGATTCTCTGGTAATGATTCTCTTGTCTCAGCCTATCTTCTGACACTAGAGATAAATTTTATCAGCTTTGTAACTTATGTTTTAGCTCTAGGTCTATCTGTAAGGATAAATGCTTAGCCAGTTTAAGGAGATACAATTTTTTAGATCCTTAAAGATAAAGACACAATTTTAGGGCCCCAGGAGATAGCTCAGTGGCCTAAGTGCCTGCCAGGTAAACCCAGGGATCTGGGTTCAATACCTGGTACCATATGGAGTGCCAGCCTCTGGTGCCGAGCCAGCCATGGAAACTGGGCATAGTGGTGCACACCTATAATCCCAGCACTAGGGAGGCTGAGACAAGAGAATCATTACCAGTTTGAGCTGCATAGTGAGGCCCTGTACCAAATCAATCAATCAAACAATCAATCAGTGATTTTTTTAAAAAAGACAGTTTTATTCATATGTTCTGCCTTTCATTAAAGGGTTACTTACTGCTCTCCTATAGAGTGGCTGCTGGTTTGACTTTGTAATCTTTCAACCTATGTAAATTTTACCTCTTTGGGGTTTTACAGTGGGAATTGACTTCCTATGAGCAGTTTACTTATTGTGATGGCTTTCATCTCTTGATACCTTTGTCTTTCCTATGTATTTATTTATGACTTAAACAGTACTGTTTTCTCTCCATGTCAAATCCATTCACATTCTGTTATCAGTTCCTAGGTAGATGAGTGATCTTATACATTAGACTTAAGTTGTTTGACACTCACTGGCCCAAACCTAAGTCTAGTAAATCATTTCTACTTTACCATCATTTTCCTTTTACCAGCCTTAGATAGTGTCATCATAAGCATTTTGATCTTCATCTCTAGTGTCTCATTCTTTGACTCTAGACCCCTATTTTTCCTCTCCTGTTCCTTTTAATACAATATAATCATTTTGTTTATGTAGAATATAATCTTTTTAATTGTTGTGAACATCAGTGGTATTTACTACACTATTATTTCCTGCTCTGTCAACCGTATACCTGTTCCCTTCTTTGGTTCTACTGTTCATTTCTATATTGAGTTGTTCTAAGACTTGTATCTTCAAATGTTTCCCTAACTAGTGATTCTTAAACTTAAGAATATATCAAAAATTCTGGGACAGTTTTCTTTCTAAAGTTCAAAGAGGTAAGTACATTGCCCACGGTTTCTGGGAGGTAGGTCTGCAACCAAGAACCATTGCTTTTGATGATATCCTAAAATTCTTTGCTGCTTATTTTTCTGCCAAGCCCGCACAGCAAAATGTCATCTGTGGGTTCTCATTTATCTCTAATTTTGCTTCTATCCCTAAGCTGTTTAGTGCTGTTCAGAAAGAAAAAAGAAAAACACAGACAACTGTATTATTGATATAATTAAAATTTATGATTCTTCATTGCAGCTGGAATCTTATTACTTTTTAATATGTCCAGTTCCCTTTATCATTTTACAAATGGCTATCTCAAATCTTCTGTATTCACTGTAAACCTTCAATCTACTTCCTTCTCCCTTACTGTCATCAGCTGATCTCATCTCACATTTCACAGAGAAAAGCCATGAAATATTAGTATTTTCTATTTTCTGTCACCTTCATTCTCAAAAAGATGGAATTCCATTAAATGATTTACCTTTTTATTACAGGCTGATTCCTCATTGCGCTTGTTGTACTACTTTTGTAGAATCTTCAGCCTTTCCTTCTCTTAATGCAACATACAAAGGTATTTAAAGTTTCTCCCATGAAAAAGAGCAAAGGATCTTCAGTATGAATTGTTTACATCTATAATTTATTACCTAGCTATTTTCTAGTCTCTTTGCCTTACAACTAAACTTTGGAAGAGTAGATTGCCCTGTCTCCTTTTTTGACTTCTTGTGTGATCCCCAGTTTTTTCTGAGCTCTAACTTGCCTTCATCAATAAATCTACTTTCGATTATGAAAACATGAACCTCCAAATTTCCCAAAATATTTTTTTCCCTCAAATATTTTGATGATTTTTCTTTTTCATTTTAGTATTTGGTACAGGGTCTCACTACACAGCTCGGACTCAGAGTGATCCTCTTGTTTTTCAGCCTCTCCTGCTCTGGGATTACAGGTGTGCACCACCACACCTGGATTACATTCCTGGCTCAGCACAACCTGGAGGTGGGATTGGTGTGTCAGGCGGAACTGAGATCAAATTCTGATCCTTACACTTGCCAAAGCAGGCGTTTAGTCTGCTGAGCTATCTTGCAGGCCCTTGATATTTTTTCTTGGTGGATGTTTTTCTTCTATGAAAGTTTTGGCGTTGGTGAATATTCCAACCTTTGTACTTTAACTTCTTTGTCTTAGTTTCTGTAATTTCAGATCTCTCCTGGTTTATTTTTTGTGTTTGTTTCCTTTCTTACATCATTTATGTTCTTAATACTCTGCTGTCTTCTGTAGTGTTTGTCCTTTCTTTGTCTGTTTGGTGGGCATGGTGATACATGCCTATAATCCCAGCACTCAGGAGGCTGAGGCAGGAGGATCCTTGTGAGTTTGAGACCAGCCTGGGCTTCAAAGTGAGCTCAAGCGCAATCTGAGCTACATAGTAAGACATTGTCTCAAAAATACAAACAAACAAACAAAAATCTATATCTGTTTGATGTCTCTTTAAAAGCTCTTCATTAGTTAATTATCTCCTACATTCCCACTTTCTGATAACAGTTCAGTTTTCAATCTGAATCCTAAACCTCTATTCTAAACTTCTTGGTTTTCTTAAGGTACTACATACCTTAAGATACTGGTATGGGTTCAATTTAGTTTATAGAGAACAAAATCTACTTTTGCTATTAGTAAACAAACACTTATTGTAGCATTATCATTGAGAGGGCTGGAAAAAATGGGCATAATCTGAGATTACGTTTTTTTGGGTTAGCTGTTAGAGAGCAGCACCATTCAGTGGGAAACTTGAAGTAAAAAACTACTTTAGTGTGCAGAATTGGGTGAGTTAGGCAGGTATTGCTCCTATGTCACAAAACTACTTGCTGTTTTATTTTTCAGTGCAGTTGATAGCGTTCAAGCCATATGATATCTGATATCCAGATCAACCAGTTTGGGGCCAGAAAGATGGCTCAGTGGAATAAGTTATTCCCTGGCAAGTGCAAGGGTCTGAGTTCAATCCCTGGTTCTGCCAAAAAAAAAGTGAATGCCCTCTGTTCTACATTTTGCACTTATGAGGGTAAGAAGCAGACAAAATATGACTGCTAAAGTTAATATAGAAAAAAACCTACTCCTGTGACTAGACTTGTTAGGGAAAACAATAGAAATAGAAGAAGTTCAGCCTCTGACTTTTAATCATTTTTTTTTTTTTTTTTTTTGGCAGAGCTGGGGATTGAACTCAGGCCCTTGCGCTTGCCAGGGAAGTGTTTATTCCACTGAGCCATCTCCCTGGCCCCCTCTGCCTTTTAAATATCACAAAAATGATATAGTTAACGGTATCTGAGTCAAATCTGGAGCAAGGAATCTCTCTCAAAGAGAGACTTTTGCTGCCTCCACAGCAAAAACATATGGAAAGAAACCCATGTATGTAATGTAACTCAGTCACAGTATCATGCACATTATTCCAAATGGACATGACAGTAACCCTCTAACTGAGAAATTTTAAAATCAGAGCTATCACAGTTATCTTCTCTGTTCATTAGCTGTTACAGAGCAGCATTAATCATGTGGGAAACTTGGGGCATAGCTGTGATAGAGAAAAACTGCTATTGGGTGGGTGACCTCTAAATGATAAAGGGAGCCTCCAAATGACATAGGAAAAATGATCTCCTCACCTGACCTGTACGAGTTTGTGTTCTCTAAAACTGAAGAATGAATTTTAGGAACAAACAGAGGTTATGAGTAGAATATATTTATTGAGGGAAAGAAAGCTCCTGTCTGAGAGGGACAGGAGGGGTATCCCAAGTGGGTGGTCCCCGGGAAGTTCTCTTCCAGGAACTTTTATAGTGTAAAACCATGTGGGGCAAAGGTGGAAAAAGTGGGAACTTGTTTAGGTGGACAAGAAGTGGGACAAAACTATGGTCAACCAATGGGATTACAGGCACCATTGTTCAGGTAAAATTGATTAAGTTTAGGAACAAATAGGAAAGCGGGCATGAATATAGAACAGGATTTTATGGGGGAGGCATTCCAGTAGTATTCGGATTAATGATTCTTTGGTCTTCCTCATGGTGATGGTCAATCTTGGGTGCCAATCTTTAGGGAGGTCGGTATTTGTTTGATCTTTGGTCTTTAGGCCTGGCCCACAGTGGGAGCATTCATCCCTCCCATAGTTGCAGAATATCTGGACTTATGTCTTATCTCTTTCAAGGGCCTGGCCATGCCTGACTGCCTAAAAATATTTATATCTAAATCGGCTACCTACAATAGCTGGTCTAAAATAAGTATTAACACACTTTCTACAAGAGCTAGACAGCGAATACTTCAGACGTGGTAGGTCATTCTATTGTAGTTATAACTACTGAGTGCAGCTGTACAGAGAAGCAGTTAAATCAGTGAACTTGGAAGTATTTGATTCAAACTGTATTAATGAAAACAGACCAGATTTAACCATTGCCTAATCCAATTCCTGTTTTCTCATTTCATCCTCTTAGTTTTTTTACCTAAATTACTGTAGTAATCTTCTCTTAGTGTCTCTAATTTTCATTTACTCTTCATACTGCTATCACAGTCTTTATGAAAGAGATTTTCTAGCCATGCCCATTTACTACTGAGAATCCCACAACAGTTTCACCTATTCTAGATCTCGAATCCCTCCTGCCTCTTGGTGTCTTGCTATATCCACAGAAGACACTTGAATGTTCCTTTTTATGCCCTAGGGTGCCATCTTTGTCCAGCTCCTTTGTGTTTGCATTTGTTGCTAAGTATTCCTTAAATACATAGTTAATCATCTCATTTGTTTGGTTATTTGGTTTGTATTTGTTCTTCAGTTCCTAGCTATTTCCTTAACTACTTTAGAAAACCTTCCCTGATTCTTCTAGGTATGTTTAGAACTTTTATTTAGGGTATTGCTAGCACCTTTTAAAAGAAGAAGCCAGGTGTAGTGGTGTATGCCTATGATCCCAGCACTTGGGAGGTTGGAGTAAGAAGATTGCTGCTACAAAGTGAGTTCAAGGCTAACCTGAACTGCATAGCAAAACTGTCTCAGAAAGACCAAAAACAGCAACAACAACACAATGTTATTTATTTTTCTATGGATATTGTATTATAGTTTGTTATAAAATATATAAAATTTTTATTGATTGAGGTTCATTAAGAACTGATATTTTAGCCGGGCATGGTGGCGCATGCCTGTAATCCCAGCACTCGGGAGGCTGAGGCAGGAGGATTGTTGTGAGTTCGAGACCAGCCTGAGCTACAAAGTGAGCTTAAGGCCAGCCTGAACTGCATAGTGAGACCCTGTCTCAAAAAGACAAAAAAAAAAAAAAAAAAAAAAAAAAAAAAAAAAAAAAAAAAAGAACTGATATTTTCCTTTCCATCTCCTACAATGCTCAAAAAAATACAAAGTAATTGTATACAACACTAAATTACAATCTTAGTATTTCTTCTTGCCTACTCAAAGAAACATTTGAAGAATTTCAAAGCAACTTTAAAGACAAATGTTCCATAGGAAATTGACACTAGTGTAGCTTGTGTAGTTGCAAGGTGGTGATTAACATTTCAAAAAGTGTGATAAGATAAATCCTTTTATTTCATAGTCTAATGGGTATAATACCACTTCATCTGTGATTTTAAAACTTTATTGGATTAAAAATTTTTTTTGCCTATGAAAGTGTTTATAAATTCACATGCACACACATGCATAATTCTCAACTCTCAATATCTGTGGGTTTTGCATTTATAGATTTAACCAACTGTTGATCACACATATTTTAAAAGTTCCAGCAAGTTCCAAAAGCAAAACTTGAATTTGCAACATGCTGGGAACTCTACTGTATCTATGAGAGTGCAGGGATATATAGGAGCAGCCTACTGTAGTCCCACCCCATTTGTCATGGCTTCAGGCTCTCCAGCATGCCCTGTTTCAGTGTAGTTTGCCTTGTGTTTTGTTTGTGTACTGTGTACTGAAGTACAGCCAATTGTTGTATCTGCATTTGAACATTTACAGGCATTTTTTTGTTATTTCCTAAATAGTACACTGTAGCAGTTATTAGCATTAACATTTTAAATAATCTGAAGATGATTATATGGGAGGAGATGTGTAAATACGTAAGTACTGTAATATTTTATATAAAGGACTTGAGCAATATGGACATTGGTGTGTCCTTCAGGGCTCTTAATACAAATCCCCTTTGATTATATGTCTGTGTATATATTCAATTTATATAATTCTTAATATTTTAATGTTTTTAGGATAATGGGAATCAAACTAAGATTCATATAAAGGAAGCATTACCAAGTTTTTAAAATTAAGGCTGGGGACATAGCTCAGTGGAATAAGTACTTCCCTGACAAGTGCAAAGACCTGAGCTCAATCCCTGGTCCTGAAAAAAAAAAAAAATAATAAAAATAATAATAATTAAAATACTATTTCTCAAAAGGTAGGTAGTTATAATGTGTCAAAGTATGATTATTTTTAAAAGATTCTATTCTTTTTTTTTTTTTTAACGGTTATGAGTGTAATATATTTATTGGGGGAAAGAAATCTCTAGTCCAAGAGAGAAACGGTGGAAGGGGCCCGAGCGGGTGGTCCCCCAAGATTCTATCATTATATATTCTTATTTTCTAAGGCACTGAAGTATTATATATATATATATATATATATATATATATATATATATATATATATATAGACAGCCAACAGCACCCATGCTACCACCTGAACACTAGGCTACCTTAATATTCTCCCTTCCACATTAATTAGTCCAACACCTTTATTTATATTTAGCTTCACGCAAAATCTTATGACATGGAGAAATGTAGTTTTTTTTTTTTTTTTTTTTTTTTGCCAAATGAAAAACTACAGAGCTGTAGTTTCCGTTACAACCCTGATTCCAAAATTAAACCTCATATGCCTAAGTCTTTACTGTACATTCCTATCAGCATTCTTGTCTTTTGATCATCCATCAAGCACAGTGTATAACAATCTAGGGATTTGTGGCTTGTATCTTCAAACTGTTCCCCCACATTACTTCTTAAGGCTTCTGAACCACATGATCAGGTGCATTCAGATCAGTAGCCTCATTCTGGTACCAGTTTTTTCTATGCATCACTTTTCCTCTAAAACAAAATATCCAACACATACAATTTAAAGGATTGTGGGTTTATTTGAACTTATGGTTTGAGAGGTTTTGGTCCAGGGCTGGCTGATGCTAGGTAGATACAATATGGTAGAAAGTCTTGGTAGAGAAAAGCTGTTCCCTTCATGGCAGCCAGGAAGCAGACAGAAAGGAGAGCCAGGGATAAGTACCCACCCTTCTAGGTTATGCCCCTAGTGATCTGCCTTCTTGGACCAAGCCTTGCACCCCTAGTAGAACATTCACCTATTATTATTATTATTATTATTATTATTATTATTATTATTATTATTATTATTGTCTTTGAGACAGGGTTTTGCTATGCAGCTCAGCCTGGCCTTGAGCTCACTTTCTAGCCCAGGCAGTTCTCGAATTTGCAGCAATCCTCCTCTGTCAGCCTCCCAAGTGCAGGGATTACAAGCATGCGCCACCACGTATGGCTCCCTTCACCTATTATTAATCAGTGGATAAATTCACTGGTGAGTATAGCAACTCCATGATCCAGTCACCTTATAAAAGCCTCACATGTGAACAAGTACGACATCTTTGGTATAACTGATAACACCTTGAAGCTATGAACCAAATTAAATCTCTCCTCAAAGTTGTAGGTTTTGAATATTCTATCCTACTGTTGATCAAATGACTAATATAGATGTCCAAGCTGAAGTCTGCAGCAGATTGGGTACTTGGTGAGGATCAACTTTGTAGTTCACAGATCACACCTTCTTATAACCTTGCACAATAGGTGGAAAATAAGCACTGTTCATGAGTACTCTTATGATCCCTTCATTCCTCTAATATCCCACTTCCTAGCACAATCACATTACGGGTTAGGATTTCAGCATGTGAATTTGAAGAGGCACACACATATTTAGTGCATATAGCTTCCTGTATAATTTTCTTGAAGAAAATATACTGATCAGCAAATATATCCTTACTCAATTATCCAAGTTTACTGTACTTGTTATCTGTAAATTGGTATGTTTTTATTAAAATATGCATTTCTGAATTTAGTTATGTGCATCTGTCTTCCTTAGACCTCTTTCTCTGGCTTATTTTTGTGAAGTCTGATTTCTGGCTTTGCAGAGCTGAGACAATTAAATCCTTAATGAGTAATGATGCTACTGGGATATTAATTCTTGGGAAGCAGGTGTCTTGTAGAAACAGCCTGTGTTTTTAGGCTAGTGCCTTTTCTTCTTGGAGAGCTGCAAGACAACAGTGTTATGTAGCTGTGCCTGCAGGCAGTTGAGGAACTAAGAATATAGCAAACCTTTATCAAGTACCTCTTCTTTTCTAGGCTTTGTGATAGTTACTTTAGGCTTGTTATCTCAACCAGGATGGCAAACAATGAGTAGTATATAGTTGCCCATTTTCTTTATTGTTAAGGACATAAAGACGTGGAGAGTTTCAGAAATTAAAGAGTACACAGCTTTCAGTGGCCATCCTGATCTAGAGCTCCTGATGCACCCCCCCCCCCGCTTCCCTTAGTATGACCATTGAGTTTATTTTGATTTTGTTAGGTACTTCTTTAAAATTTGAAAATTTGTGCAGCAGTTCATATTATAAAAGGCTTTTTACAATATGAAAATTTCTTTATGAAGTTTCCATATGACTAATCTTAACTGGTCTGTCAATATTTTTCAGAATTTCTTTTTTCTGGCCAATTCTTTTTTCCTATGATCTGAAACTGCTACTTTAAACTTAAGCTATTTTCTGTTAACCTCCCACTCCAACCCCTTCAGCCTCAATTTTGCTCTGAGCAGATGCCCTTTGTTTCTGCTTCACAGAGCGGTTTCTCACACCACTTCATTTTCTTTTGTTATAACCTTATGTTCATATTTCAACCTCTTATTTATGTTGCCATTCTTTTCCCTTCACTACTGGCTCCTCATTGGTGTTTCAGCTTACACATTTCATGCCACTCTGTGTGCTCTGCCCTGCAGTCTTATGTAGTCCGTTGGTGCTTTGCACCCTGTCTTCCTTTTTTAGGGCCTTCCTACTCTTTTGATGTCTGGAATACTCTCTCTACTTCTTAGAACAGAAGCTGGTACCAAATGGTTAACTTTATAATTAATATTTACTATAAATATATACTAAAAGATAAAATTATACTATTTTAATTCTTAAGAACTATTAAATTCATGAAATGTTATGTTCTTAAGTAGTTTACAGGCTCATAGCCTGAGAACATGTTTAATAAACAAGGAACTTTTGAAAAATTATACATATTTAATAATCAATTTCTTGTATAAATTGGATTTATCAAGTATTGATCTTTTATTGAGTATAATAAATTATGACAGTGATCTTTAGTATCTCTTAATTGTAGAATTTAAAAATATCATAAGAAGTTTGGCTCCTGGCCAATGAGATTCTTTAAAAAAACAATGTTTAGTTAAATTGCCTTAAGAAAATGGATGCTGTTTTTACTAATTTATTATATTCCACCCTTATTAAAATAATAATAGTCACCTAACTAATTTGAAGATGCAAGACTTCTGTTACACAATGACTATACCATGAATATTTTCATTCCCTTATCTCCATAATCATAGGTTGAAATCCTAACCCCTAAAGTGATGATATTAGAAGGTGGGGTGTTCAATAGGTCAAGAGGATGGAAACTGCATAAAAGTGATTAGTACCCTTATGAAAAACTTTTTCCATTTTTCCATCAACCTTCCCCTCACATCCTACTCCTCTCTGCTGAGAGCTCTCTTTTACCCCTATGCCATGTATGATTTAAAAAAAAAAAAAATCCTTGTCTGACTCAGCAGTCCCTCACCAGATTCCCATCAGACATCCATTGATCTGGACTTCTCTGTCTCCAGATCTGTTGAGTAATTTCCATTGTTTGTAAGCCATCCCGTTTATGGTGTTGTGCTACCAGCCCAAGCGGAGTAAGAAAATAGGTAGTCTTCAATTATCTGAAAAACTGTCACTAAGAGAAAATTTATGTAATTTTTTTAGCTCTTTTTTTAAGTCAAAACTTTTTAGCAAATGTATTTGCAATGACAAAGTCTATTTTACATTGTACTTTTTTCTTAGCCAGTTGTGTAGTATACTATATTTAGTTGTAGGTTTTAAATGGCTTTGTAATATTATAAAATCCCTGCTAGCATATTGCAAAATTTTACCAGTGAAATGTCTATTTAGATACAGAGGTACTGTTATTTTTTTAATGAATAAAAATGTACGTAAGTAAACTTGGAGCCTCAGCCTTCATAGCACCATATGGAAAAGGTTTATAGTAATACCACTGCCACTTTTCAAACTTTTGAGGGACTGATTTAGAGCACATTTAGCAGAAGCATAGTGTATTGCCACATTAGGAAAGTATTTTCTCTAGATAGTCTTTGCTGCATGCATGGAGCTGTACTTGCCACCCACCTGCAGCAGTTGTCTGACTCCTGTCTTTCTGTTTTCTGCTGACTCCTTGAATCTTTCATGGACAGGGTCAGACAAGGAGTGAGAAAAGACTCTATAGTTCTTTTATTATTGTAACAATCTCTTCATTACTTCAGGCTTTAACTAGATTTCAAAAATAGGTGATAAAGATTTTGATTTGGATGAGTTCCTGCATCACCATAGATACCAGGCCCCCACAGTGAAATTATGACATTTTAATTAGCAAGATGCCTTTAACTTGTGAATTACAAGCTCTCCCAGTAAACAAGTATAGAATTTTATGAAGGTTCAGGGTGGAGAAAGATGTACTTACTTGTCTTTGGAGGTTATTAGGCAAGAGAGTCTCCTCAATAAGTTCTTTCAGAGATTAGAATCTGGCCATAATCTCTTCTGCTTTAATTGTGACTAATGATAGGAACGAAACATCCCTGGACTTATCTTTTCCCTAAGGCAGACACACCCACAGTAAAATTCATGCCATGGTATTTATTACTTATCAGCCAAAAGTACTATGGCAGCATAATCTAGACAAGCTTCTCTGAGGTGACAGTATAAAATTAAAGTTCAGTAGGTAAATGTCTGTGTAGCACACAGTATGCAATTTTATTACAAGCTTTTTTATTTTTGTGATACAAAGTTGTGTATTTGTTTTAAATGTATTTTATGAGAGTTCAATGTTTTCTTAAGCTTCAACAAGGAGTTCCCAACAATGAACATATTAGCTATGTAGTTCTGCAAACAACATTTTATCTATAATCTCTTTTACCACTCATGAACTTAACAAATATCAGTAGTATACTGTTGATTTGTCAAACATTAAGAAGTCTAGCTATAGTTTTTACTTGATGGAACTTGGGGAAAGGGCTCATCTCATAAATTATGTAACAGAGCTTACCTCTTGAGTCTGCTAAACTCATTTTGTAAATTTGGTCGCAATATTGTTTTAGATATAACATTCTGTAGCTTTATATAGGGTATAGTATATGGTAATTTGATGTGTAACATGTAATGATTAGAGTGATGAGTATTTCCATCCTCTTCAAATAATAATCATCTATGTATGTTGGAAATTTCATACTCTTTCTCAATTCTGACACATCGTAGAGTGTTTTTTTTTTTTTTTTTTTTTTTTTTTGTCTTTTTGAGACAGGGTCTCACTATGCAGTTCAGGCTGTCCTTAAGCTCACTTTGTAGCTCAGGCTGGGCTCAAACTCACAACAATCCTCCTGCCTCAGCCTCCCTAGTGCTGGGATTACAGGCCTGCGCCACCATGCCTGGCTGATCAGAGTGTTTTAACAATAATATAGAAATCCTTCCTCTTTATAGTTTGATGTTCATTTATAGAACTTCTTTCCATCCTCTTAACTCCTGTTCATATAGTCTCTAGTTATCAGTTTCATAACATTCAACAAGATCAACATTTTAGCTTGTATAAATGAGATCATGTTGTGCTTGTCTTTCCTTTTCCTGACTTTTTCACTTAACATCATGACTTTCATTTTCATTCATGTTGTTTCAAATGATAAGATTCCATTTCCTCTTTATGGTCACATAATATTCCATTGCACTTCACATTTTCCTTATCCTTTCATTGTCCTATCCATTCATGGAGACTAAAGTTTAACTCTCATGTTCTGGCTATTATGAATAGTGCTGTAATAAACATGGAGTGGAGATATCTTTGTGGTATCTTTGCATCTCCATATATAGATAGATATGGATATGAATATAGATTTAGATATGGATGCATGTGCCCAGAGTAGAAATTGTAGATCTATAGTAGTTCTTTTTATAATGGTCATTTTAGCCAGAGCAAACTAAGGTCATTTTAATTTGCATTTCCCTGATAAGATTGTTATTTCATTCATAAGTTAGTTGTCCACTACTGTTTCTTCCTTTGAGAACTGTGTATTTGTACTTTTCACTTATGAAATAATTGGATTGTGTTTTTTTTGTTTTGTTTATTTCGGCATTTAGGCATTTGATATCCTTTTTTACCTTCTTGATAATAAAATCCTTTGATGGATAGTTTGCAAATATTTTTTCTATTTTGTACATTCTCACAGTTCTTTTACTTGTTTCCTTTGTCATTGAGAAGCTTTTTAGTTTGATATCACATCTATTTTTACTGTGGTTGAGTATTCCTTTGAAGTCATATCTTTTATATCTTTTATTTATTTATTTGTAACTATGAGCAGCTCAGAGTTATAGTGATCCCCTGTCTCAGCCTTTCCAGTCCTGAGATTACAGGCATGCGAGCATGCCTGATTTTGTGCCAGCACAGTTTATCTGGAGTTGGCACAGTATGCAATGCCAGGGATCAAACTCAGATCCTTGCGCTTGCCAGGCAGGTGCTGAGCTATTTCTCCAGCCTGAGGTTCATGTCTTAAACATCATTGCCCATACCAGGTTTTTGAAGTATTGCTTCTACATTTATTTGTAGGAGTTTCAGAGTTTAAGGTTTTATGTTGAGCTCTCTGACTCATTTTGGGTTACTTTTACATACTGTATGAGGAAGATAATTGCATTTTTCTTCAAGTATATATCTAGTTTTGCTTACATCATTTGTTAGACTTCTTTATGTGTATTCTTTTTTGTGTGTTTTTAGGGAAGGGTCTACAGGGTGTTCAGGGTTTCACTACTAGATCAGACTCATAATGATCCTCCTGTTTATAGCCTCCCAAGAGTTGGGATTACTGGAATGTGCCACCATGCCCAGTCTCAATTGCTGGCTCAGTGTGCCCCGGGAGCAGAGTTGGCATGGCAGGCTTGGGATTTGAACCCCCAGCCCCTATGCTTGCTTGCAGATGCTATTTGACCAGCCCTGTATGTGTATTCTTAATATTTTTGTCAAAAATCATCTGACTGTATGAACATAGGTTATTTTGGTGATTCTTTGTTATGTTCCATAGGCATTTGCATCTGTTTTATGCCAGTACCATGCTGCTTTGGTTACTATAGCTGTGTAGTATGCTTTGAAGTCATGTGTTGTAATGATTCCCGGTTTTTGTTTTTGTTTTTCCCACGATTGCTTTAGCTATTTTGAAGGCTTTGTCTTTCCATATGAATTTTAAGATTTGTTGTTGTTGTTACTCTTATGGAGTCTTTGGTACTTGGTGGTAATTGCACTGAATCTGTAGATGCCTTTGAGTAGTGTCATTATTTTTCTCTCATTGCCAATACCCAAAGTTAAAGGGGGAAAGTTTTCTTTACCTAACAATTATGGAGGTTTCATAATCAGTGGCTCAAAGTCAGGGTGGTACATGACAGATGGGCAAATATAGCTATAGAAGACCGCACAAACAAAAGTGAGGAGGAGAAGAAAACAGCAAACCTCTTTCTGTCTCTTATATTGTATCTGATCTAGTAGGATTAAAGCAATGCCAATCCAACCAACGGGCTGATTCAGCAAGTACTACTTTTAATCTCAGCACACTCATACCAGCATTGCAATACAAATCAATCATATACTGCAGATTTAGCCACCTCTGATAAAACTCTATGGCTGCATGAGGCTTTGGGGAGTAAAATGAGACAAAAAATATATGACATTTTACACATGCCCTATGTACATGCATCTATGAAAATGACATTTAGTCCTTTTCCAAGAATTACTAAAGTTCTAACAGTTTCAACATTGCTGAAAAATCCGAATCCCTAGTCTCCCCTGAGATTTAAGCCAAAGACTCTTAGCTGTGAGCCCCTATACAAATGAATAGAAAGTTAAACACTTCCAACATTCAAAGGCAGTAGATAGTCATTTCCGTTCCAAAAGTTACAGGCAGGGGAATTAAAGGAAATGGGAACAAAAAAATCCAAAATCCAGCAGAGCAAACATTAGGTCCTATAGTTCCACACAGAGCATCCGAGGCAATCTGTGACAAGTTGTGAATTCCAGAGGCCCCAACACTATAGCATTGCTGTTTATTTTAGCTTCTATGGCTTCTCTCTTGGGCTGGCTCTGTTCCATCCATGGAATTTTTCACAGATGATTCACATTCCTAGCTTCTCGAAACTTCTGGGGTTTCTATTGTACCTTTTGCTTCATCCTCACAATTTCATGCACTGTCCGCTCAGGGATACACTGCCTGGCCTCCTACGTCTTCTTTTGAAATCTGAGTGGAAGCCTTTCTGATCTTACAATCCTTCCATTTTGCATATACCTGAAACCAGCACCATGTTGATGGTGCCAGGGTCTGGTGCCAGCTGGAATAGTAGCTAGGCTTTTGTCTCTCTTAGCTATAGGGATTGAATGCCTGGATTATGAGTACTCTGAATCCAATTTCAAGGACCAGGTTCTCTTGATTCTACCATTCTAGAACATGGTTGTCTGTGACTTTCTTCTTAAAACAACGTGTTTTAGTTTTGCAATTTTTATACTGCAAAGGATGAAGTTCTGCTCCTTCTTGTGATGTCCTCAAGTCATCTTTTCTAGAGTCGTGCAAAGGAATAGATTTAATACAGGGTATGTGATTTATAGAATTATCTTATAATGTTCAACCAGAAAATCAAATGCAGAAGAGGACAAGAAATCTGTCTATGTAACAGAGAGTCAAAAAATCCACCTAAGAACCTATATCATATGGTACTGTCCTGCACAATTCCAGTTGAAGAGCTAGAGACTATGGCAGTGTCCTCCATGAGTCCCTTTTATGCCACTATCAACAATCCTCAGATGGCCCCTTCATACCCAGTACCACACTGATTCATTTCAGCTGGATGTTACAAGTTGACCACCAGTTGTCACCCCACCACAATCCATCCCTGGTCAATTAACCATATATATTTACTTAAACTATAGTTCCTAGTGGCGTATTTGTGAAAAGTTAACATTTCTTGGTATATTTAGATTTATATTAATATATATATGATTCTTGCTGTACACATTCCCTCACCAAAAGCAAAATATCCAAAGGTGACTCAGTTCAGCTGTGTGTTACAAGTTGAGGATTAGTTAATCCACTACAAGTAGCATGGTCATTTCAACCTGTTCTTATACTACATAATGTCTGGCTTTTTTTTTTTTTTTTCTAATTTCATCTTTTCATCAGTGTTTTGTTGTTGTTTTGTTTAGTTCTTTGGTGTCAGGAATCAAAGTCAGGAACCTTGCACTTGCTTTTGCCACAGATTTATATGTTTGGTCATCATCAGTAATTTATGGTTGCTTTTTTTTCCGGAACCGGGGATTGAACTCAGGCCCTTGCGTTAGCCAGGGAAGCATTTATTCCACTGAGCCACTTCCCAGCCCTGTTTTATGGTTTTCATTGTAAGTATTTTATTTCTTTGATTCAGTTTATTTCCAGATATTTTATTTTTGTAGCAACTTTGAATGGGATTGATTTCCTACTTTTTTGAGAAATTTTATTACATATACAAGTTAATAACTTTGTGTGTTGATTTTTGTATTCTGCTTCACTGAATCAAAATTTATTTACTTTCGATGGAGTATTTAGGCTTTCCCATGTATAAATTCTGTCACCCACAGCCATGGATAATTTAACTTTTTTTTTTTTCCAAATTTGGAAAAGAGTTTATTTTTTTTCTCTTTCTTGACTAATAACTGTTGCTAAGACTTCTAATGATATATTAAGTTAGAGCAATGAAAGTGAATATCCATTTCTTTCTCCTGATCTTTCAGTTATTCCTTAGTCAGTATGATATTGGCTGTGGGATTTTCATAGATAGCCTTTGGTATTTTAGGGTATGTTTTCTTGTACCTAATTTATTAAGAGATTTTTATCATGAAAAGATGTTGAATCTTATTTTATTTTTATTTTTTGTTCTTTTTGAGATAGGTTCTCACTATGCAGTTCAGGCTGGCCTTAAGCTCACTTTGTAGCTCAGGCTGGGCTCGAACTCACAACAATCCTCCTGCCTCAGCCTCCCAAGTACTGGGATAACAGGCATGCGCCACCATGCCCGGCTGTTGAATCTTATTGAATGTATGCTTTTATATATATTGAGATGATCATATGGTTTTTGTCCTTCATTCTGTTGTATTTATGGATTTGCAGAGGTTGACCTATCTTTGCATTCCTGGTATGAATTATTATTTTTTTTATGTGCTATTAAATGTGGTCAGCCAGTATTTTATTGAGAATTTTTATATCTATGGTACCAGGGAGAGAGGTTTATTCTGGTTTTTGTTTTATTTTTGTCATGCTGTGTATCAAGGTAATGCTACCTTTGGAATTTTCATTTTGTTATTGTTGAATAGCTTTGGAATAATTACAATTATTTGTTTAAATGTTCTGTAGATGGCCAGCAAGATAGCTCATTGGACTAAGTGCCTGCTTAGAGAAGCACAGGGACGAGGGTTTGATCCCTGGCACTTCATACTATGCTGGCTCAGCAGCCTGGCGCACTGCATCAACCACCAGGTACAGGCATGGTGGCACATGCCTCTAATCCCAGCGCTAGGGAGGCTGAAAACAGGAGGGTCACTATGTGTCCCAGCTGTGTTGTAAGACCCTGTACAAAATACATTAATTTTTTTCTGTAGAACTCAATGATGCCATCAGGTCCTGAACTATTATTATTATTATTATTATTATTATTATTATTATTATTATTATTTTAGAAAGGAAAATTAGGGCTGTGGAGATAGCGATAGCTCAGTAGAATAAGCTCTTGCCTGGCAAAAACAGGGTCCTGAGTTCAATCCCCGGTACTGGAAAAAAGAAAGAGAGAGAGAGAGAGAGAGAGAGAGAGAGAGAGAGAGAGAGAGAGAGAGGGAGAGGAATAAAGATAGGAAAATTGCATCTTTAGCCTAATTGCTCATTATTTTTTTTTTTTTTTCAATTTTCATTTCTTCTTGCTTCATCATTGGTTGGTTGCATATGTTCTCATTTCTTTTAGATTTTCCTGTTCTTTAACCTATAATTACTCATTGTAATTTTTTATGGTCCTTTATATTTCTGTAGAATTGGTTATAATGTCTGCTTTTTTACATCTGATTTACTTTGTTTTTTTTTATTAATCTAGCTAAACACTTAGCAATTTTGTTTATCCTTTCAAAAATTATTTCATTGACAGTTTGAATTTTTTAAAAATTCATTTAATTTTTCTCTGATATTTATTATTCTACCAATTTTGGATTTGATTTGCACTTGCTTTTTTAAGTCTTCCAGGTACTATTAGATTATTTCAGATTTATTTTTGATGGGTGCTTTTTTTTTTTTTTTTTGTATTTGGTGCAGGGTCTCACTACACAGCCTGGACTTGTAGTGATCCTCTTGTTTTTCAGCCTCCTCAGTCCTGGGATTACAGGCATGCATCACCATGCTCGGTCTTGGTGGCAGGCTCAATGCACCCAGAGGTGGGGCTGGTACAGCATGAGGGACTGGGGAATCAAACCCTGGTCTCTGTGTTTGCCAAAGCAGGTGCTTAGTCCACTGAGCTATCTTACTGGCCTTACAGTGCACTATTATTATTACTGTAGTCACTGTGCCATACTATTGCAGAACAGAATTTCTTATTCCTATCTAATTGTAAATAACTTAATGCCTATTAATAATCTTTTCCTCATTTTTCCCTTCCCCAAGGCCCTGGTTACATACATTCTGTTTTAATTTTCCAATTACTGAAGAAAGAAATAGCACATGTAGCATAGATCCTGTGTTACACATAAAACCTAAAATATTTGCACTTTGACTTATACTGATTCATGCTGTAGATATTTGCATTTTACTGGTTGGTTCTTTAAGTATACCGATTCATGGTGTGGATAGTTGTATTTTGGTGGTATTTTACTTTAGGGCCTTTTCTCCTTTCTTTCCTCCCTTTTTTCTCTTTCCTGTTACCTTTTTCTCTTTTGCCATATTTCAATTACCATATGGTTTTTTATATTATTGCTTTATAGTAAATACAAAGTAGCACAATTACTCTCCTTTTTATACTGTATAGTCATGCGTACTTACTAATTCAATAAATTCTCTTGTTATGAACACAACACAGAAACATTAGTTATTCCATTATTCATTACCACCATGTAGTGTAGATTCACTCTAATTAACTGGCTGTGTTTAGCCTTAGGGTCTTTTGGCAGTATTGCTTTCCATAGTTTTCTAGTTCACTGAATGATGTTTCATTTCATTCTCCTTTGTGAAGAATTTTTCAGTGACTAAATTGTTATCATATGTTTTTTAGACTTTTATCACTGCGTTAAAAAAAGAAAGTTAGTATTTACAACTATAGAAACAGTCCAGCACAGTATTGTCTAAATTTAATAAATGACTTAAAATTTGGTAGTTACTTTTTTGTGTAATTGTTTTTTGTTTCTTGTATATATCTTTAAAAATGTGTGTATATTTGGGTAACTCATTTATTAAATTTAGACAGTATTGTGTTGGACTGTTCCTACACTTGCAAACTGTAGAAGTTTCTTTTCTTTTGTGTTACCAGGGATTGAATTCAGCACCCTGTAGAAGTTTTATTTTGAAAGTCGTAAGAAAAACAAAAACCCAGGCAATAACTTTAATTGAAAATGAATTTGTAATTCCTATTGTTTTATGTCATTGGATTTGTAAAGTGTATTCTTGTGTTTTACTTTATTCACTCACCATAATTATTTTGAGTTTCATCTGTCACCTGTGATGTGCTCATTGGTAGCTTATTCCTCTTCTGTTTTTTTATTTTTAATTATTTCAATTTATAGACGTAATAGCTATTTCCTTGCTGATGGGGATTTAGGTTATTTCCACTTTGCCTCTGTAGTAATAAACTTCCGTGAATGCTCAAGTATAAATCTTGGTGTAGTAATTGTTTTCATTTCTGTTGGGTAAATATCTAAAGCAAAACTGGTTAGGATTTGCAAAGCATATTACAGTTTCTTTGGAAGGGAATGGTAGTGGTGTTTGGAATTAAACGCAGGTCCTAGTATATATTCAGCACTCACTACCATTGATTACATCTCTTCTATCTAGAATGATGTCTTTTGAAAGAAACTTCACATTTTTATAGAGTGATCTTTTTATTTTTTTATTTTATTGAAAAAAGTAAAATTTCAAAACAAAATAATAGTAAATTATAATAGTTTATGCATTGTATATAGTTATCTTCAAAGTAGTTGCTCAGAGTACAAGATAGGGGCAAAAAATTCTCTAAACTATACTAGCACAAGCCTTTCATTGAGCAAAGAGAAACTAGTATTGTAACTGTATTGTATCATTTATTGTTTTTCCTTTTCCCTTCCTTTACTTTTTCTTCTTTCCACCACCATAGGTCCTCTTTTGTTTTGAGTAATTTCTTTCCATTACATGATATCTCTTGTATATTTTGGATCTTATTTACTTTTTTTCCCAACCTAGGAGACTATCAGTGGCTACACATGTGAGTCTGATTTATTTCACTTCTGAGTATGGCCTCCAATTGCAGTCATTTACCTGTAGAAGTCTCAAGTGATCCCTTCTACTTTCATTGCCACATTGGTAGTTTGGATTTGTGGTTCCTTTAGATCTGTGCAAATATTTGTCCTTGGTAGTCTTAATTTTAACCATTATAGTATTCTGTTTCTCAATAAGCTGTATGTGACTAAGTTTTCAAATGCATAGTAGTGAAATATTTGCCAAAATTTTACCTTTTTTTTTTTTTTGGAACTGGGAATTGAACTGCAACCCTTGTGCTTGCCAGGGAAGTGCTTACTCTACTGAGCCATCTCCCTGGCCCCCTAAAATTTTAAGGGATTGATTGTCTTATTATTCTTAATATATTTTAGATTCAAGTCTTTTAATCTCTTTCTCACATTGGCTGTTGATGTTTCTCTTTTTCTTTTTCTTTCCCTCTCTCATATAATGTTGTCCCATACTTTAGCTTTCCTTTTTTCCATTCAAATTGTTATCAAGGTGTAACTTACTTATGCTTAACTTACACCGTAATACTCATGCTTCGTAAATTGTGCAGTGTGGGTGAATTTCAGTCAATTTATGGTTGTACAACCATTTCACAACCCAGGTTTAGAATACTATTAGAATACTATATTATTATCACCACAAAATGGTTGTGTCATGCCTATTTGTAGTTATTTCTTTCTCCTATCCCCAAACCCAGGCAATAGCTAAATCTGATTTGTGTCAAATTTGCTTTTTTCTAAAGTTTTTGTGAACAGAGTCATAACACAGATGTATCTGGTTTCTTTTATCATAGTACAACGTTTTCTTTAGGTTCATTCATATTGCATAAATGGAGTAACTTGTGAACATTTGAGTTATGAACTTTTACAGATGTACTGTGTAAGGTTCCCTCTGTCACCTTACAAATTAATCGGACCTACAAATGTTCTCCAGTAATGGGACTAAGCCTGGGACTTACTGAAGTCTATTCCTTTTTATTTCAGTGTAATATTCCATTGTATAATTACTCATTTTTTTAACGTATTGATAGTTTGATAGTAAGCTGCAATATTGTGGGTGTCAATTTTAATTTCTCCTTTTTTTCTTTGACAGTGTGTTTTTAAAGTCCAATTTATCCACATTTCTGTTGATTATGATAGAGAAAATTTTGTCTAACATAAAAGTCAAAGATTTCTTTCTACATTCTGTTTTAGAACTTTCATAATTTTGTTTCTGAAGCATAATTTTTATATGCAGTACAAAGTTGTTTTTTTTTTTCTGAAGTGCTTTAATTATTCCAGTAGTGTGCATTCTAAAAGTTAAAAAAGCCTTTTTTCTACTGAATTAATTGTGAATTTATGAATCCAGAAATATATTGGCATCTTGATAATATTTAAAGGGCCAGCCAGATAGCTCAGTGGACTAAAGTGCCTGATCAGGCCTGTTCGCCCAGTATCCAGGGTTCGATTCCCTGTGTGCCATGCTGGGTCTGCCCCTGGGGGGCTTAGATGGTGATTGAGACTGGGCATGGTGGAGCATGCCTATAATCCCAGCGCTTAGGAGACTAAAAACAGGAGAATCATTACTGGATGTTTTAAAAACGTATACTAATTATTTTTGTCTGAAGCTTTCTTTTTTACATATGTGTGTGTTTGTGTTTGTACATATGTGCACTGGCATTGAACCCAGGGCCTCATGTATGCTTATAACTGCATGTGCTACCACTTTAGCAGCCTTAAATAAGTTTTTATTTTATGATTTTTTCAAATCTCTCTCTTTCTTTTTTCTTCTCTTCTCTCTCTCTCTCTCTCTCTCTCTCTCTCTCTCTCTCTCTCTCTCTCTTTGGTACAGGGTCTCACTATGAAGCTCAGACTCATAGTGTCAGCCTCCACAATGCTGGGATTACAGATGTGTGGAACCATACCCTATTTCAGTGGCTGGCATTTGACATGGCATGTAATACTAGGGATCATATCTGGGCCCTTGCAATTGCCATGCCGGAACATAGACTGCCAAGCTATCTCCCCAGCCTCAAGTTTTTTATTTTAAATGACAGTTTCTTGTTCAGGACTATGAATGGATCATTTTCTAGCTTGTTACTTTTCTGTGTTTTATTAGCTGTGATTCTTGAAGAAGTGCTTTGTCCCACCTAATAATGAAATTCAGTTCTCTGAACTGAAGTATCTTCTATACAGCATAAATACTGAAGTTTTTATTTATTTTACTTTTTTTTTTTTTTTTTTTTTTACTGTATTTTAGGGAAGGGTATACAGGGTGTTCAGGGTCTTGACTACTAGTTCAGATTCATAGTGATCCCCTTGTTTACAGCCTCCCAGGAGCTGGGATTACAGGTGTGCGCCACCATGCCCTGTCTCATTCACAGTCTCAGTGCGCCCCCATGTTGGGGCCAGCACGGCAGGCTGGGGGATTCAACCCCCTCTTGGCCCTGTGCCTGCTTGCAGGTGCTTTAATGCGCTGAGCTATTAGGCTGGCACTGTTTTTCTTTTTATTACCAGTAATAAGTTGATATAATATTTAGCAATGGTACCAGATGATTTTGTTCATTTGTCTTTGTTTCTTGTTTTCTTTTTTGTAGTACTGTACTTTTGAGTGTGATTTTTTTTGCATATTATATTTCAGTTACTTTGGTGTACTACAGAAGATAACCTGAACTGTCACAAATAAAGTAGGTTAATAGTGAGTTAGATTTATTTGATTCAACCAGTGCATTGTTTCTTAACCACTCAACATTCTTTTTTCATTTTATCGTGTATAATGCCCTTTTTCCTATCCTATTATGACCACACGGTAGCTGTTACATCCTAAATATTCTGTTTGTGTTGAAAAGTGCAGAAGCAGGACAATTTGCCACCCAAAAAGGTAGCAAAATCCTTTCAAAATTGCTTCAGTATATCTGTGCTCATTGGCCAGATGTCGGTTGAATGGTCACCTGGTTGTCAAGAGAAAGCAAGTGTCTGGCAAAAAGGAATAGATTTGCCGGAATGACTTTTGCTCCAGGAGTTTTCATATGTAGTTAATAAAGCTTGTTATCAGTATCTGGTTAAAGCACAGAATGCTAGAATTATACAGTTGCCCTCTGGTATTTATTGGGGATTGTTTCTAGGACCCCAAGTAAATTGTGAAATGCAAAGATAGTCATAAAATAGGAGAGTATTTGCATGCAACTTTCTCTTTTATTCTTAAATAATTACTCATTATGCTTAGTGCAGTATATGAGCTATATAATTGTTGTAGAGTATGATAAGAAAAAAATCTGAATATATTCAATTACAAATGTAGTCTCTTGAAAATTGTTGACCAGCTCTTGGTTGAATACACAGATGCAGAACCCATGCATACATAAATATTTAAAAGACAAGCTCAATTTATATGTTTAAGTTAAACTTTTATATTAAAACATTCAGATTTGAGAGCTTGTCACTTTGTCATTATTAATTTTTTTGTATAAAATTGTTTTTTAAAACACATTTGTAGTATCCTTAAAATACCAAGTAGACTTTTTTTTTTTTTTTTTGCAGTACCAGGGATTGAACTCAGGACCCTGCACTTGCCAGGCAAGTGCTTATTCTACTGAGCTACCTCTGCGTCCCCCAAGTAGTATTTTCTAATAGCAGAAGAACATTGTTTGAAATTTTTTAATGATATCAATGCCATTTAATTTTATTTAATGCCAAATTATAGATTTTTTTGAAATAAGATCTCATTTGCATTCCAGGTTGACTTCAAACTTAATATATAACGTAGGCTGGCCTTGAATTCACTGTGATCCTTTTGCTTTAGCCTTCTGAGTCCTGGGATTGCAGATAGACACCACCATGCTCAGCTTTAGAAGGATTTTTTTTGTTATTGTTGTTTGGCTGGCTCAGGCTCCTTAAGGGTAGATAAGGTATGTGGAGCTGGGGATAGAAGCACAGCCTTACTGCGTTTTGCCCTAGAAGGCCCTTAAACAACTGAGCTAATCCGCAGGGCCCCCTGAGCTAACCCACAAGGCCTTCTATGCTGAGCTTTAAAGAATAGTTTTTATGGATGCATTCTTCAGATTTATCTTGTTAAAAAATTTGAAGTATTACCCTCCTTAGTTTCACAAAGGCTCTCTCCGTGTAATCACTTGGAACTTTCCTCTTCTAACCATGTTGATCTTTACTTTTCCCTTCTTCCTTTTACTTTTTCTCTGTTTTTCACTTATCTTTTCATATATTATTTTTTTTTCTAAATTGTCATAATAAGGGCTAGAATCAAGTTGATTTCTGGCTGATAAGATCATATTGTACTATTACATGTCCTTCTTAGTATCTTAATTTCATTTGGGGTATGCACTGTTGACTGTTGATTGTTAACAGGTTCTGAAGTAATCTTATTAGGTTAGTTGAGAAATACATATCAAGCATTAATGGGCTGCATGCTACTGAATCAGAAAAAGCCACTGGTAAGCTCTGAATCACAACCAAGATACATAATGTAATTCTTGCTTTTAAATTATATTACTTAATGAGATTCTCTTTTCCTTTAGTATTTGTAATCTCTCTTGGAACTCTCATAAGTTTTCAGTGTTTTAGGCACGTGGTCACTGCAGCAGTAGTACCAGGTATATGTATCTTGTTAGAACATATGCACACAGATCATAAGAATCTCTTTTTAATGTGTTTTTTTTTCTGTGTCCCTATTTTATTATCATTATTTTTTTTTTTTTTTGTGTGTGTGTGTGTGTGTGTGTGTGTGTGTGGAACTGGGGATTGAACTCAGACACTTGCACTTGGCAAGGAAGCTCTTATTCTACTGCGCCATCTCCCTGGCCCCTGTGTTCCTGTTTTAATTAGATATGAAATCTAGTACTGATCAAATTTTATGCACAGTTTTGAAATTTCCCTATTAATAACTAATTTTGAGAATAAAATTTCGTAGTTTTTACTGTTTTTAAAATTAAAACCAGTTGGAAAAAACTAAGACTTCATTAGAAGTTATAAACCTCGTGAACAGTGGTTACTTTGTAGAGTGGTGTATGGACTATATCATTAAGTACCATTAATAAAAATATATTCTGTATTCATCAGTTTCCTTCCTTCATCTTGTCCTTACATGTGAAATACTGAAGAAAAAAAATGTTCTAAAAAGTTACAAAAAAGAAAAATAAATGAAAGGAAAAAATAACATGATTCATAGTCATGCCATCAGGATTATCTTATACTCTTCAGAGTATATGTATAAGACTATCATTCACAGAGGACTCCTAAACTTGTATGTGTATGTTTGTATTTTATTTCCAATTAATACAAATGCTATCATTGTTGTAATTTCTAAGTTTAGTTCCATAAAGCTGTTAAAATGGTCCCAAACTTGATTTAAAGCTATATTTATGTTCACAGAGTTTAGTTCCTTTTAACCCATGGTTTTGTAAGTCCTGTGGTATTGCCTCTATTTCTGAAACAGTTCATGGCAGTCTTGCTGTATCTGTTTCATTTGCTGTGTACAGCTGTTGCTTTAGTTACAGTGTTCCTGTTTTTGCAAACTTATTAGAGATCTTGAACAACTAAAAGCCTTCTTGTGGCATTTTATTTTTCTTCCATGTAACAGTATAGAGAGAGTGAAAGAAGAAATTACATCATATATATTTTCCAAAGCAAGAGAAATAGTTTTAGTAAAGAGAACAGTTGTGCCATGTTCTAAAATACTTATGAGGAGGTTGAAGTCTGTCATTTTATGCTTACAAAATTATGTTTTATGCTCTATTATATGATATTTTGAATAATTTATATAATAATTAATGAAGTTGAGAAATTTCGTTAGGTTTTGATTTCTTGCATGTCACAGTGACAATTTATCAAGAAATTATTCTTAGCTATTATACATCTGAAAGGGAAAGCATTGTCTAGAAGGTGTTGCTACTTTTTAGGTAGGAAGTTCTTTCTAGCGTAATATTTTAAAAATGCTTTCAGTCTATTTGTTGTGAGATCTCTTACACTTCCCAGAACTTATTTCTCACCTACAAATTTGGTTCATCTGGACAAAAGTTAAGTGGTGACAGGATGATCCGTTGTAGAAAGTATAGAACAGGGAGTGAACTAAGATCCCAACCTGGTCTGCTGTTCTGCAGTGATGGTCCTGCCCTCTTGGGACTTCAGTTTCCTTATGTGAAATGAGCATTGCAGTACTTAATTTACCTAACTGATGATGACACAGCACAACTAGTGAATGTATAGTCCCCTTTTCAAGGTCAGAAGCAGTACTCATATGAAAAGTATAGTTGGCCTTGGGAGAAAGCATCTCCTTGCCATGTACTGTTTTCTGGAGATGAGAATGGGTCATTGCGATGAGGGTGAACCACCTAAGGGTACAGAGTACCAAAAATGGATCTAGTTTTATAAAGAGGGGGAGTTGGGCAGTGAGGATGTAAGGGAATAAAGAGTAGAAATTTTAGAGCTGTTTCTGAAACATTGAGAACATAAGGGCCAAAAACAAGCAGCTTCAAGATAAGCAGTGAAGTGAAGCACTCGCATTCTTTGTCAGTATTACTTGTGGGATGAGAAAGCTCCTATTAACAATAATTTATGATTTTTCTGACTTAAACTATAGCAAAATATGGGGAGGCAAGACATTGTCTGGTAATTTAAACTTCCATGCTTCCAGGGAGCACAGTGATGTCGAGTACCAGAAAAGGAGATTTTCATGGGTAATTTTCATGGAGACTTTAAATTTAAGCATAATTTATTATTTGCTGGTATCTTAATTACTTCCCCATTACTGGGACAAAATATCCAACATTCACAAAAAGAAAAAATTCAGTCTATCAGCGTGTTGTTTCGTATCTCTGACACCCAGGGTAGGCCTTCTATCATCAGTAAATCCATTCAGCCGCATCTGGGAGTATGCTAATCCAGTCAGTAGCATGATCCAGTCATTTCCTATAATCCATATTTACACAGTTTACGTCCAGCCCCACCTATGAGCACATAAGGCTTTGGGGAGACATCTAGATGCAAGCCATATAACAACTGATAGCTTTCAGCAAGATTGGGTTGCTTCATTTGTTTGGAAAAATAAGTGCTAGTGTTCTTACAGCAACTTGCCATTTGGTAGCAACCATACTGAGATTTCATCAACTCTCGCTAAAACGTAAGGACATAGCAGTAGCTTTATAAATAGTTATGGTATTTAAAGAGTCTAACTCTGAAGATTTCCCCCTTTGTTTTATTTTAGTATTTAAGTATTTTTTGTGAATTAATGATAGTTTTTTAATAATCTTTATTTAGCAAAATATAAATAAATTATTCCTTAGTTATTCTTTTTTTTGTGTGTGTGGAACTGGGGATTGAACTCAGGGAAGCGCTTATTCCACTGAGCCATGGCGCCTTGGTTATTCTTTTCGCCTCCTTTAAACTGTATTTCCCAACTAAAGCAAATAAGTTTTCTTCCTTGATCATTATTTTTTTATTATTTTAAAGAAAAGAAAAATAACCAATGGTATAAAATTTCAAATCAAGATCATAGGAGATCAACAATGTTCAGTACATTGCACATTGTTATCTTCAAAGTAGCTGCTCATAATACAAGATGTAGGTATTAAAAACTGATCAAGCCATATAGATATACACCTTTACTTTCAATGAGCTAATAGCAATTAGTAGTATATCTGTCTTAACTGTTGTGTGTGTTATATGTGTATAGGTATCCATATAATATAGATATAGATATATAGATATTGCCAGTCATGTAGATAACCCACTAGTATTATAGACTACTGGACTATATTGGATTACTCTGCTGAATTCATGCACCTACAATATATGAATGGCAATGGAATACACATCTCTGACAAAAGTAAAGAACAAAGGGGGATATAAATAAAGGAAAAAGTAAAAATACATACTTTTTTAGTGAAAATATATATATATATATCTGTATATACAAAGTAGTATAGATATACAGCTTTTTCTTAGTTCAGTGAGAAAGTTTTGAACTAATAGTATTTAGACAAAATATCGTGTCTACATCTTTTACTATGAATAACTACTACAAAGACAACAATATGCAATGTATTAATTATTGTAGCTGTACTACTAACCTGTTTGTTTGTTTGTTTATTTATTTATTTATTTGGTCTTTTTGAGACAGGGTCTCACTTTGCAGGTCAGGCTGGTGTTAAGCTCACTTTGTAGCTCAGGCTGGTCTCGAACTCAAAACGATCCTCCTGCCTCAGCCTCCCAAGTGCTGGGATTACAGGCATGCGCCACCATGCCCGGCTTACTAACCTGTTTTGAAATGATCTCATTGCTACTTCTTTCTCAATAAAATTACACACACACACACACACACACACACACATTTTACTGTTTTTCCCTTCCCATTCCTTTTTTTCTCCTTACTCAGATTTCTCTTTCCCTTTGAGCATTTTCTTCCCATTTTACAATATGAGTTGAGTATGGGTCTTATTCTTCAGTTTCTTACACTAGGGAGACAGTATTTAAACAGGTGAAGCTGGTTTATTTCACTTGTAACTGTAGACTCAAGTCACATCCATTTCACTATAAATGTCTAAAGTTTATCCCTCTTTTTATCTGAGTAGTAATTTAAAGTTTTTTTCAAATTACAATTTGGAAAAACATGTTTTTAAATTGTATATACTGTGCTTGAATCCCTGCTTAGCCATCTGTTTTTCGCTGCATTAGACTTCTCTTTTAAATTCTTGATGCTTCAGTTTTCTTGCTCTAGCTAGGAAATCATAGTCGCATAAGTATGAGCATTTTGTTGAGAAAGATTAGATATCATGCATATAAAATACTGAGAGCACTGATGGCAGACCTTCTAGAGACCTAGTACCAAACTGCCACCAAAACCTCACTTATTTATTGCAAAGAACCAACACTGCAATTAAACCTAAATGCTGAGATTTCAGTTTAGAAGGAGCAACTCAGTGTTAATATCTTTTGGCTTAAAAACACAGTAATATGTGTGCCATAGGTATGCTCTGATTAATACATGGTTCACGACAAGAGCTTAAGAGGTGATGGCAGGGAAAAATGTTAAAAGAGAGTAGTTTTCATCTTTGCTAAATTAGAGTTTTTGTCCTTTGAATGAAAATTTGCATGTATGTGTATCCCCAGGACCTTCCCCTTGAGCTCCACCTCTAGTTCATTTTGTTTATTCTGGGACTGGGCCTTTCTAAGCCTCTCAGTTGCTTATATTGGCCTCAAACTTGTGGTCATCCTATATTAGCCTCTCAGAGTGCTGGTATTATAGGCATCTAGCACCATGCCTGGCTCAGATCATTTTTTTTACAAACCATATGTGTTTCAATGTGGTGCTCACATACAGCATATTTTCATTATATTCATCACTTCTGTTACCCTCTCCTCCATTTCCTACACCTGCATTTATTCCTTTCCTTTTGTCTAATAATAGTGTTCCTGAGAATTGTGTGCTTTTGTTCTTTATAGAGGAACACCTGGGTGTTCCTCTATAGCCAGCTGGGTCTAAAGCTGTGGGGGAGTGGCCAAAATAGCATTATAAAAGGAACTCATGTGATTCATTTGGCTTTCATAAATAATATAAACAGTGACTCTCAAGTTTTAGGGTTTTTAAGTCACTCAGGATGCTTGTTTTCAAAACGCCATTGTTTCATGTGGAAAGGAATGATGTTGGGCTTCACCATGTGCCACTACAAAAATTAATTCTATAAAGCCAAAAACCTAAGTGTAAGAACCAGAAGCTATAAAACTCCTAGAGGAAAACCAAGGAATGGGGTTTTAGAACATTGGATTTGATAATTTTGGGCACAACACCAAAATGGGCAACAAGAATGAAAACAGACATCTGGATTTACCTCAGCCTTGAAAACTTCTGTGCAACAAAGGAAGTAACAGTGTACAAAGGGCAACTTCTAGAGTATGAGAAAATATTTGCATATTATATTCTTGATAAGGAGTTAATGTTTAGAATACATAAAAATTTGAACATAAACAAGAGAGCTTCCAGGTTCTTGCTGGGAGCTGTGCTGTGAAGGAACCTCCATGTGTTTATCCTGTCCCTGGAGGTTGTTTGGGAGGCCTTATTGCACAAGACATGACGAATTACATCTTTAACCAGCAGTCACCAGTGGAACCACTGGCCCTTTTTTCCTACTTGCAGATTAAGGGATTGGGCTGAAACTCCTTACCACATTCTTTCTGTATTTTTTTTTTTTTTTTAGCAATGAGGCCCCATCCAGAAGCTACTTAGGACCTGTCATCCATTCATAAACTCACTGACTTATGAAAAGACACTTTCCAGTTGGAAGAATCCAAGGATTTTAGGAGATACATGCCAGGAAAGGAAATTACTATAATCTCTTAATGTCATACCAGTAAATGGTGGATTAGAGCTTTGGCAGATAAATTTGAGGAAGCACAAACAGCCCATAAGTACACCCAAAATCAGAACGTAAGTTTCACATTAAGAGATATTTTAGGAATTATTTGTTTATTATTTTTTTCAGCTTTTGAAACAGGGTTGCCTGGCTAGTCTTGGATACCTTCTTGGCTGAGCTAATTTTCCTCCTCTTTCAGGCCTCCAGAGTAGTTGGGACCATAGACATGTGCCACCATGCAGGCTCAGCAGTCAGTTAGTGGCAAAACCAGTTATATGTAATTTTAATAGTATATACATGCTAGTATAAGTCTTGTTTATATTGTTTTAGGAAGACATTAACAGAAGATTTGTTTAATAATTTTAAAAATATAATTGTGTTCCATGATTTAATGTCTTGCTGTAAAATAAGCCAGAAAGTATTATGGAATAGTGCTGTAGATATTTAAGGAGGTATCTTCTGATAAATTTTTATTATAGTGTATTATCTTCTTCACTATCTATTATTTCTTTTAGAATTTTTTAAAAATTAAAATTGTAGGGCTCAGTGGACTAAGTGCCAGCTTAGGCAAGCACAGTGACTGAGGTTCAATCCTCAGCACCACACGCATGCTGGCCCTGGGGGCTCTGAGCTGTCTAGTGAGACCCTGCACCAAATACTTAAAACAGAACTGTAATCCAGAGAAAAACTTTCATTATGAGTGCAGTTCATAATTTTTTCACAAAGTAAACATACTTGTATAGCCAGCATTCAAATTTTAAAAAATAACGTCATACCAGTATCTCACAAGCTCTTTCTCATTTAACAGCTCCCTTATTTATTCCTCTAAATGACATCAGATATCAAGAGCCGAGCCATCTCTATGTAGGCCATAGGACTCATAGCAGGGTTTCTGTAAACTTATCTGTCAAGTGTTACATTAGAAGATTTAGGTTCTGCAACTGTGCTGTCATTCACAGGCTTTGTGTATGTTGTTACTGTTTGAAACTCTTGTCTTTTTGCTTTCCTGCTCTTTTTCTAAATCATTTATAATTCCTTAGCTCAGCTCCTCAGGGAATACCATGTGTACTTCATTTGAGATCTTAGCCGAGACTCCTTTCTTCAAAGGACATTTTCTTATTCCTGCAACCTCTTTCTTCCCAAAATTTGAGTAATTGCCTATGTATTGTTTTTAACTCTCCATTTTCTTTCTCATTTATCATAGTACATTCTAATTGTCAATTTATTGTCCTTATTTCCCTACAGAGCATAAATATTGAAGGGTCAGACAGTAGACACTTAAATTCCCAATGCTTCAAATAGTATCAGTACATCATAGATGAAACACATTGAATAGATAAAATCATTGTGTTTTAGTTTTTCTTATTTTTTAAACTATTAACTGAATTTTCTTATAATGTATTAAATGGCAAGACAAAACAAACATGTACAGAATCCATAAAATCAACACTAGTAAAAAATGAAATTCAAGAAACATAAAGAAATAGTATCATTTAATAACAATAAATTAAGAATGTTTTATAGTATTTAGTTTTTGTTATTTTACTGCAACATTTCTTAGATCAAAATTTGATTATATGGTGGGGTGGTCAGATAGTTCACCTGACTAAAGCACCTGCTTAGCCAGGCTCAGAGACTGGAGTTCAGTGCTCAGTGTGACGTGCCAGCACAGCCCCCTGGGCACGCTGAGTCTGCATTGAGGCTGGGCGTGGTGATGCATCCCTCTAATCCCAGTACTTGGGAGACTGAAAGCAGGAGGATCACTGTGAGTCCAGTCTATGTAGTGAGATCCTGTAGACCCTGTACTAAATACATTTAAAAAAATGAAAGTATAAGAAATCTCACCGATAATATTTATTTAAAAAGAGCAAAAATAGACACCGCACATGTTGATGATGGTTATAACTTTATAATATATTCCAAATAAATAAATTTTGAAAAATAAACACTATTTAATGTTTTTCACTAAATAAGTTAGTGAAAAACATTAGGATAATTGGGGCATATAGACTGTGCATCAAATGATAGCATAGTAACGTAAAAATTTCTTGTGTGACGTTTCTATTATATATATATTACATATTATACATATGAAATATTCTTCATTTACTTATTTATATAATTTTTTTCTTTTCTGTATTTAGGACACGGTCAACAGGGTCTCACAATGTAGATAAGACTTGTAGTGATTCTCCTGTTCTGAGCCTCCCAAGCGCTGGGATTATAGGTGCCTGCCACCATGCCCAGTCTCAATGCCATCTCAGTGTGCCCCCGAGGCAGGGCCAGCACAGCATGTGTGGGATCAAACCCCCAGTCGCTGAGCTCTTATTGCTTACAATAGTATTACTATCTACTATATCATATTCTTTTCATACACCCCCACACACACCCATCCAAATATACAGAGCAAAAGAAAAATATAAGCAATGAAATTTGATGAGAAATATACTGTTCAAAATCAAATGTTTTAGGGTCTGGGGAGATGGCTCAGTAGAATAAGTGCTTCCCTGGCAAGCACAATGGCCTGAGTTCAATCCCTGGTTCCACCAAAAAGAAGTGTTTTAGGTTTAGAAAGGGCATTAAAGTCCATTTCGTCCAATCCCTTTTATAAATGAATGAACTAAAAGCTTGAAGTTTATTAATAAGTGCTCAGCAGGAGCCAGTGTTCACAACATACATTGAATGGTAGGGCTGAGATACCAGTGCTCATTATCTCCAGCAAGTATTCTTCACTTGAATCTGAGCTACACAGAATTATTTCCTATTTACCTAGTATTCTAATTCCAGCTCTGAATAGATCATTCTGTCATCCCATTCCTAAACTTCCAAGTGATTTTGCTATTTACCACCCTTGTTGTTTCTGGATTCCAACATCTTTGTATTTTTATTCTTTGTTGCTTCAGCCTAGTTTACTACCCAAATCAGTTTCCTGTAATTACACATTTCAGAACTGTTCACATTTCCAACAAAGCACACCCCATTGACACTTTAGACAAGCCCATGCATCCTCCTATTTGGTCTTAACTTCAAACTTTGGTAGATTCTGTTCTCTTTCTTCTTCTTCTTCTTTTTTTTTTTTTTTTTTTTTTTTGCAGAACTGGAGATTGAGCTCAGGCCTTTATGCTTACCAAGCAAGCACTTATTCTACTGAGCCATCTCCCTAGCCCCTCTCTGTTATTTTATATTTAGTCAGCATCCAGTTTCTTTTCAATGTTTCAAAATCTTTTCCCTGTGTCCTTTTCTTTATAATCTCACATTAATTGGCTTTACAATACTAAGATAATGTATCTGACACAGTCTGCTTACGAAGCCTGTTACTTATTTTGGCTCATGGGTCTAGAGGTTCAAGTCCAAATTTTGGCAGACCCATTGGTGAGAGTGGGTGGCATATCATGGCAAGATTGTATGTCAGGACTGCCTGTATCTTGCACCAAGAACAAAGACAGGGCGGAATAATCAAACCCAAACAATCCCCTTGAAAGACATACCTCCAGTGATCTTAGCGCCTCCCACAGTGTCCCACCTTTTAAATGTTCACAACTTCTCCCAGTACTATCATCCCAGCACCAAAATTGTCGTGCACCTTTAAGGGACCCTTGTCTTTATCCAAACCATAGCAATTCTCATTTTTAAAAGAAGATTGATTGATTGATTAATTGATTTGGTATTAGGTCTTGCTAAGGAGCTTGAACTCATAGTGATTCTCTTGACTGGCCTCCCCAGTGCTAGGATTAGAGACCTTTGACTACACCTGTTTTGTTGGCTGGCTCAAGGCGTGCCCAGGGTAGAACCAGCATGCTCTGCTGGAGCTAATCTCCCTTTTCTCATTTTAACTCACTGTGCAATCTATTGTCTTCTTCACTCTTAAAAGGAGAATCTGATTTTTTATTTCCTGTCTTGAAACAGCTTAGACTGTGGTATTTAAACTACCAGTCATTTTCTGCTGTTATCAATCTTGCAAAGTAAAAGTTTCAGAGTGTTCTTTAAAGCTGTCAGTGAATAAGTTCTTGCTGCTTGAAAATGATCTTTTATCATTTTTTGTTATTGTTTTCATGTACATAATTAACAGATATAGATATGCAAGATTGGTCAACTAGTTAAGTATTAACACTTGCTTTCCATAAACCTTAAGGTTTTTTCTTGTCCCTTTTATTGTTTAGTGTAATTTAAGGAGAGTGTAATAATTGATAATGCTTTAGAAATGGTATACATTTAGAAGAACAAGATGAGAGGTGTTCAACTTTTTTTTGTATTGCATGTTGCTGTCTTCCATGTAGTTCTTTGGATTACAGATATTAGCATTTAAAATTAGAGTAAAAATGTTAAACCTTAAATGATACTTTCAAAATACTGATGGAAATTAATACTACAATTGTCTCAGCTGATCCTGTATGTATACTTGCATGATTTTTCCCTCTTCCTATTTTGTCCTATTTTTTCTTTCCTTTCCTTTGCCTTCATTGTTTATTCCTTATGTTTAGTTTCTTTTTGTTTTATTATATCTATTGTACTGCTTAGATTTTATTTATTTTTTCAGGTTCTTACACTAGGGAGACTAATATTTACATATGTAGGTCTGATTTATTTCACTTACAAGTATAGCCTCTAGTTATATTCATTTATGTATAAAGACCTCAAATATGTCTTTCTTTATAGCTGAGTAATACTGCATTGTATAAAAATACCACATCTTTTTTATCCAGTCTTTCTTTAGGTGATGGATGTTTTTATTGTTTCCAAAATCTGTTAATCTGAGCAACAGATTTGATGATAAAAATATGTAATGTTAACAACCACTATAAATTTTTTCATCCTTATTTTAAAATTCTGTACCATATATATTACTGCATGGTACTTTGTTTCTGTCTCTGATTTTGGTATTTGTTTGTTTTTAGATTTTATTTATCATGATAAATTTTTTTTTCCATTTTATTAAAATACAAATGTCAATCAGACAGTTTCAAGACACCTTAACCATACAGAGTCGATGAATTAATACATTGCAAACTGTTTTCATAACGTTTTGGTACTGTACAAGGTGCATACATGAAATTATATTTACAGGTTTTTTTATAGCTGAATTATATCAAAGATTCAATAACTATTTACCTAGTGGATGACCATAGCACTAAAAGCCGACATAATATCCTGTCCAACCACCATTAGTGCAGATCTTGCCTCTCATAGAATTATGTAGAAGCACAGCGTTATCTATCCCAACTGTACTGT
>PVKA01014807.1:26173-51612 GCA_004027165.1 Ctenomys sociabilis | reverse complement strand
CAGCCAACATTTTGGACCTAGCCTTTCAAGGTCAGCGAAGACTCAGGACATAGGAGAACCTGTACTGCAACATCATGCAACTCAGGTGAGCTCCAAATTTTCTGAGCAAGGAGATTCTGGAGCCACAGAGGAAAGAGATTGAAGTTCTATAGTGTGCCTGGGGAGAGTCACATGAAGAGAAAACTTTCTCTCAGGCTCTTCCAGAGAGCAATCTGGTCAAGCATTGGCCGTGACTCATCCACATGGATGACACAGACAAAGGAACTCCAGAATAAAGTACAGGACTACAAGATAAACCCTGAGAAGACTTCAATGACCACATAGGAAATATAAAGTTCATGTGTTGGTATATAAGTTTTGATCTACGTAGGTCTTAACCATCCAGCAGAAAAGTATAAAAGTATAAAAATGAAGTATACATCGTGAGCCCATAATATTAAGCTGAGCTGTAAATGGATATGGTCGACAATTTCTTTGACTAACTCCCTATGGTTGCAGAATGCTGGACTGTGTTGGATTGTGGTGTCGAGTTCAAGCACCTAAGGTAGTTGAATGTCAATGGAGTGCCCACTTTTGACAGGTGTAGACAAAGGAAGAGTTGTAGAAAGAAAAAATCATGATGTGTGTGTATAGACAGTACAGTTGGGATAGATAACACTGTGCTTCTACATAATTCTATGATAGGCAAGATCTGCATTAATGGTGGTTGGACAGGATATTATGTCGGCTTTTAGTGCTATGGTCATCCACTAGGTAAATAATTATTGAATTTTTGATATAATTCAGCTATAAAAAAACCTGTGAATATAATATCATGTATGCACCTTGTACAATACCAAAACGTTATGAAAACAGTTTGCCATGTATTAATTCATCGACTCTGTATGGTTAAGGTGTTTTGAAACTGTCTGATTGACATTTGTATTTTAATAAAATAAAAATAAGTGGAAAAAAATAAGGCACTAAAACATAAAAAAAACAAAACAAAATAGTAGTTAGTGAATAAAAGGAAACAAAAATAATTTTAAAAACAGAGCAATTACAGGAGAAACTCCAAAGCATTCATAGATATAAGCAGTGCTTGGGATATAGATTTGAGGATTCTGATGAAAAACTATTGAAGCTGGAAATCCTGACTCAGGTCTGTAATCCCAGCTGCTGAGGAGGCTGAGGCAGAAGGATGAGTGTCCCAAGATAAGCCTGGTGGGACCATGCCTTAAAATAAAAAGTAAAATGAACTGGCATTATAGCTCACTTCAGGGCCTTTGATTTAATCTCCAGTGGTGAAAATTATAAAGAATCCAAGATAGAGAGGGATCAGGGGAAAGAAAGGCTCTAAGCTTTGAGCATCATGAATATATAATAAATTTGTATCAACCCATTGTCATTACTCAAAATCAAGATTCTGATACTCCAGATGGGCAAAGCAACTTCTTAACAGAATTTTATCTTGAAAGAAACTATTTCTTCTTCATTATGCTACATACTACAAAACGTGCTTCTGTAGTATCACTATCTATCAGCTGCTAAACCCATTTTGGTTAAAACAAAACCATAAATTTGAAAATAAGGAATTGTAAATGTCAATAAAGAATAACCATTTTTTGGTACAGTCATATGACAAAATGTAATTCGATAATATGAATTTACTATATCTACATATTTCAACAAGCATCACTCTCAAAAAACAGCAAATGAAACAATGTTAACACATTTATACACATTTCCAAAAATGTAAAAATAAGTATCACATGTTGGTATTGGATCTTTGTTCAGTAAACATAAAAATCACATGGACTAGAAAAGATTCATACGGAATTTACAATTAAGAATTTCTTTTGCGCCAGCATAAAATTACTGAGGCATAAAGAGGTTGCAATTTAAAAGATTTGAAGTAGAAAAAGAAATTGTCAGCATCATGTTTGTTTACTTCCATGATAGGTAAATGGGTGTCAGTAAAAATAATCTGCATGCTTTTCTGAGTTTCATTTTTTAAAAAATTAAAAAAAAATACTTATTCGAAGTTTGATGTCTCCAAATATTATGAGGGTCATAAAAGAACTATAAAACAACTAGTGCCAGAGATAATAAAGCAATACCAACCCGAAGAAAAAAATATGAGTCAGCTGTGATTTTTTAACACTGATTGAATTTTGTAGTTATTTAGGGAAAAGCTAATGTATTCCCACATGTAAATGTTGCAAAGTAACAGCTTGTGTTTCAGGGGCACCTTGCTTTGCACAGGTACGTCCCTTAAAGGGCTTTTGGGATTAACTGTTCCAAGACTCATTCATTACAAGGCCTTTAACTTTCAGCCAACTTGCACGCAGTAGCACCATCCAAACCCTTGGTTACCCTCACAGATCCTAGTCCTCATGGTCAGCGGAGGCTGTCAGAAACCAACACACAGCGAAATGGAAAAGACTGAACGATGAGCCTCCTTCGTGTGTCACTTACATAGCACTGAGATTCCTGTGGAACACCACTTTACTCAATTCTCACTGAAAAAGGTCAGGTTATTCCACCCGTTTTATTGAAGACATGGGTGCTAGTGAGGTTAAAACTCTCCCTGCCCGATTGGGGTAGAGGAGAAGTCTAACATCTGTCTGAGTCTCCAGATCCGTATAGCTCATCCCCCCAAATATAGTTTAGAATAAGCAACTCCTCTCCTTTGTCTTTCCTGGCAGAGAAAGTGTACAAGGTGAGGCAAGAGCCAAGTGCATAGCTCTAGAGGCACGAGTGCCATTTGTATTCTTAAGCAACAGGAGGCAGGCTGCCACGGTGTGGCTGGCAGCGTATTCTCTCCAGTTCTTTTTTTTTTTTTTTTTTTGGCGGAACCGGGGATTGAACTCAGGCCCTTGTGCTTGCCAGGGAAGCACTTATTCCACTGAGCCATCTCCCCAGCCCCTCTCCAGTTCTTAATCACTGCAAACTTTCACTAACTTTGGAGCGACATCAGTTCCTCACGTAACACAGAGATTATGTTCCAGACACCCCTGCATAGCCGAAAATCAGCCAAGTAGAGATATTATATTTATTTTAGTATTTATATATATTTTAAGGCTTTATAAACCCTCCCCACACTCATTTAATCCACTCCCATGCTTTCAAACACACTTCTATTCTGCCACAGCAACCACTGAAGAGTAGTAGCCATGGTCCTCCGCTATCCCATGGCCGTGGACCTCAGCAAGGGCCACAAGGTGACTAAGAATGTAAGCAAACCGAGGCCCAGCTGCCCTCACGGACGCCTCACCAAACACACCAAGTTCAAGCGGGACATGATCCGGGAAGTGTGCGGCTTTGCCCCTTACGAGCGGCGCGCCATGGAGCTGCTCAAGGTCTCCGAGGATAAACGCGCCCTCGAGTTCAAGAAAAGGGCAGGGACGCACATCCACCCGAGAGAAAGCTTGAGGAGCTGAGCAACGTGCTGGCCACCAGGAGGAAGGCGTCTGCGAAGAAAGACTGTGCCCCTCGGGAATAAAGCTTTGCAAAAAAAAAAAAAAAAAAGCAAAATCACTTCTAATGCTCTTAACCATTTTCTAAGCCCATAAACCTATGTAATTTTAACAACATACATATACTGTAAGGTCCAGTATGTATTCATCTACTAAAGAAATAAAGTAAACAGTGTATTTTATTTTGATTTAATATTTTTAATATGTTAGAATCAATATTTTTATATATTTTTAAAATTTTAGGCAAAAATAATTAAAACCGTAAATTCTGCAGATATAAATGTGAATATAGTACTGTACACTACCACAAAATCTCACCATATGGTGAAAAATCCATGATAAAAATTTAGATTAATATTTTTTTTGAGAACTTGTGAAATAGTGAATCAACTACTTTACTGGCTAAAAACATGAGCAGAAAGCACTGCCTTTATTGGTTCTGACTTAGCCCCAAATCCCTATACCTCTAACCACTCCCTTGCCTGGCGTAGGCAAGAGCTCACTGGTGTTCCTCAGGGCTCCAGTAATAAACCTGAATTTTAGCTCAATTTCGGTAGAGAGTCAAGGAACAAGAGAGGTGAATTAATTCCAATCTTTCTGCAATCCAAAGCCCAGAATCTTCTCTGCCTACCACACCAACTCTTCTATTTCAGTACTGGCAGACTCAAAAGAACTCTAATTAATGTTTGGTCATAGGGAGGAATTGAAAAATAATCTCAGAGATTAATCCTATGCCTAAGCCCTTCATGCCATTTTGAGTTCTCTAGGGGAAACTTAGAATTCATGGGACTTCCTGAATGTGATGTTGTAAGCAAACAGCTCGGCTCAGTTTTCCTGGTCTTCACCTTCGCCCTTGTCCATGCGTAACTGATTCAGTCTGAGGGAGGCAATAAAACCATTGATTTGAAATGAACTGATGGGCATTTCCTTATAAAAATAGAAATAAAATCAGAAGGGAAACTGTTTCAGAGCTTGAGGGAGTGGGCAAAGAAGGGGACATTTTCATTCATGTTTGCCCTTGAAGACATTTTGATAGAAAGAAAGGCTTTCACTGTGACTGTAGTGCCTAAATAATTCCAGTCATGCTTCCTAACTGTCGAGTACCAAATACTACCAGCAAGCTTTGCACCTGGGTTTGTCAATTAATTTCCCAGGCCCAAAGGGGATTTGAGGACGATGAAGCCAGATGCTGCTGCTTCAGTTACACTTAACTCTGCAATATGTTATTTAGCAATGAAGATTGGTGGAGGAGAAAAACAAGGAAAAGGTAGAACAAAAACTTTTTTTTTTTTTTTTTGTCTTTTTGAGACAGAGTCTCACTGTGCAGTTCAGGCTGGCCTTAAGCTCACTTTGTAGCTCAAACTGGTCTCGAACTCACAACAATCCTCCAGTCTCAGCCTCCCGAGTGCTGGGATTACAGGCCTGCGCCACCACGCCCGGCAGAACAAAAACTTTGAAGTGTCTTTTTAATACTGCTAAAGACTGATTTGATTCATAATAGTAGTGGTCATTTTCCTAAATGTAATTCAGGTCTGATCTCCATTAACAGCTTAAACCAAAGTATCAGGGTTTCAGCAGACTAGGGCGTACACCTTTGAAAAGACCTGGATGCTCAGCCAGTTTACTGAATAAGGACTCAGTAACTCTACCAGTCTTTGGAAAGGGAATGCTAGGAAGCAAGACTTTTTTCTTTCTTCTTTCTTTCCCTCTTTCTTTCTTTCCTTTCTATGTATTTGATACAGGGTCTCACTACACACTTGGGAATCGTAGTGATCCTCCTGCTTTCAGCCTCCCTAGCTCTGGAATTACAGGTGCGCACCACCACATCTGGCCTCCAGAATCAAGACTTAAGGGCAGTGCTGATGGCCTAGTACATATTACTCTCACCTACTCTACAACTATTTTCCCGTCAAGCTCTTACCCAGAGCTTCATCTGAGGCCTGCGGCTTCAAAGCTACAACACTGCACAACTGTCATAATGGAGAAGCAGCATTTCAGGGTGTTATTACTGCCTACTGCTTAAACAGCAAATAGTGGGCTCTCAGAACTCAGAGCTGGATGATTTGCAACATTTTCTTTCATCCTGCTTTACCTCATCTTCATTTTTTCACATTCCAAATAATTCTAACATTAGATGTTGACAAAAGTGCTATATTTATAGGATGTTATTTGAAGGGAGGGAACCCTTGCTTTCTTCATGTGCTAAGCCTAAAATTTTCTTTGGCAGATTTCCAAGTCATGAAGTTTTATGTAGATGAAACAATATTGGGAGATAGCAAGAACTACTATAGTTGTTTCCTGGAATTGGTTATGAGGTGCGCAGAAGTGGCATGTCACTCATTTTCTCTAAATTTGTTTATGACTCCTTCATATAGGTAAGTGGCTTGAGGCAGCCTCTTACCTACAACAGAGTGAGATTTAGATGTATGCATGGAATTCTGGAACAATCACATGTCGATAACCATATGGCATGTGATTCTCCTTGAATTTTTCCAATTGAAAGAGAAGAAAAATCACACGTAAACCATCAAGTTCTATTCGAGAGAAACCAGGGGAATTCCCCAGGGCATCACAGGAACCACACAACAGGAGAACTTCAAGACCTGCAAGTACTCACTGCAGAGAACAAACTAGTGTGGGCTTGGAAACTTTTCAAACCTAGGAAGGGCTTGAAAAGTCATCTGGGTGAAAGGAATTTACAGAGAGAACAAAAAGTACCAAAAATACTCTAGGTGCTAAGATCTCTCAAATTAATAACCCAAAGTCCCTTCCAGGATAAACCTCCTAAGAAGGAGCTGCTAGAAAGAGAGTTCCATTGGTGCAGAGTAAAGAGCAAAGAGCTTATAAGAAAAAAAAACAGGTAGGAATACATCAGGGAGAGGTGGCTCTTAGAGTAGGCAGTGTTTCTCACAATGAGAAAGAACAAATGGAAGGAGTTCTAGGGATGGGAAAATGGAATAGCTGCTTCCTCATAGGCATTCAGTAAATTATTTCACATAAAAACAAACACCTGAAATGGACAGAGGAGAAGTGCCCTATGAAGTTCTTATAAGAAAAATAGAAAAAGAACACAAAATGACACTCCTACAACCAAGAAAAGTACTCTGAACAGGTATGTTCACTGAACAAATCAAAGCTGTGACCAGCCCTCTTGAAACAAGCTAAACGACCCTGACAAACCTCCCTACTACCACATTCCAGCCCAGCTCTGCAGTGCCCTCTTCCTCACCGGCCACAACCTTCACCTCTAAAATTTTGAAGGCTCACTAATATAGTTTCAAATAGCTCAGATCCACATGTGACGGTGACTCAAGCCCTCTTAAGGTACCTGCTTGAGATAAGTCAAAGCTTCTAAAAGAACTAACTGCTTTTCCAGCCAGTACCTCAAGGTAAGACCCCTGTCTTCCAGCCTCTGTGAGAAGAAAGCAGACTGACTTTGATAAGCACCAACCTGTCACCCCAAGTGGGTTTCATGTAAGCCAATCCCTCCCTTCTCACACTTTAGCTCATTTTGTGGAGGTGCTGAGGACTGAAAGGAGGCCTTATTATATATATATTGACATATATTATTCATATTTCATATATATTATATATTGTATATATTTATATATAATATATATTTGATGGAGCCATATATATTGATTAGACTGATGAAGTCATCCTAGAACATATTTGTATCTTGAACCACTGTCCTGTGTAACATAACTACATATAATTTTTATTTGTCAATGGAAAAAATGGTGATCTATCATTTTTTTAATGTATTTAGCACTGGGCCTACAGGGTCTCACTACATAGTTCAGACTTGTAGTGATCCTACTGTTTTCAGCCTCCCAAGCACTGGGATTACAGCCATGCACCACCATGCCCAGTCTCTCTATCATTATTTTTAAAACTTCAACTTTCACATTGGATTATTTTGCTGAATTCAGGCACCTACAATATTTAAATGTCAATGGAATACCTATTTCTGAGAAAACTAAATAAAAAAATGGGATACAGATGAAGGACCATTTTGTATCTGTATATACAAAATAGTTAAGATAGATATACAGCTACTCTCTCTTAATTCAATGAGAAGAAAGATTTGTGTTAATAGTGTTTGAACATAGCTGGGCGTGGTGGCGCATGCCTGTAATCCCAGCACTCGGGAGGCTGAGGCAGGAGGATTGTTATGAGTTCGAGACCAGCCTGAGCTACAAAGTGAGCTTAAAGCCAGCCTGAACTGCATAGCGAGACCCTGTTTCAAAAAGACAAAAAAAAAAAAAAAAAAAAGTGTTTGGACAGGATATCATGTCTGCAACTTACACTATGAATACTATGACGACAACAACATACAATGTATTAATTATTGTAACTATCCTACTAACCTGTTTTGAAACTGTCTCTTTGCTATTTGTTTCTCAATAAAATTAATAAAAAAAGAAAAAAATGAATATAAAGTGACAATTACTGATCTGTTCTACTTCGTTGCCTGAAAAGCATAGAAAACTTCAGTAGCAGCACAGTGAATTCATTACTTCAGTTGTGCCTGACTTATATTGTGTGATTAAGATTCTAAAGCTCCATGTTTATCTAATTTGTCAGGCTTTTCTAATTAAAATGTAGAGTGGTTTAATAGTAATCTCAGAGATTTGAAAGTGTATCGGTCATAATGTAATTTCTTAATGTGGTGCTGAAATATTACTGTCAATTAATTCAAATTGGCAAGGACAACTAATTTAACATGATTAGATGACAGGAACACAATGTGTGTTTATTTTTTAATGTAGTCTATAACATTTTCTTTCACTATTCTTGACATACACAAGGACATTACCCATTTCTTCTGTGCATCCCAACAATGCATTAAAAAGATACACACTCACTTTAAAATATTTTATCAATGTATTTAATACATTTGAAAAGGAAAATACTGTGAAATGTTGCTAGCAGAATGCTCAATTTTAACTTTATAATCAAGGTTAATTGGCTTTTGCATGAGAAAAACAAAACTGGCTCTACATTATTTCTCTGCTTTGGATATGTTTCCTCGTATATTTACCTGGTCCATTTCCCTTTTCAGCATGACTTCTACATCATCCTCTTTAAAGCTAAGTTCCCTATTCCCATAATGCCTTGCTATTTCTACACACTCTGTTTCATGCTAATGTAATGTATATTTTTGTCTTATTCACTGCTTTATCCCCTGTATTTAGAAGAAATACTCAGCATACAGTGAAAGCCCCCAATAAAAGATAACAATAATAAAATAACAAATCAGGAGTGGTCCTGGATGAGGTGAGACATCCTTGTGACCATTTGAAAAAGGTTACACAATGTATTTTGGCATGAGAAGTCAAAAGTAGAGCTGATTAAGCACCTGCCTAGTAAGCACAAGGTCCCAAGTTCAATCCCCAGTACCACCAAAAAAAATTTTAAAAGTAGAGCTGTTATACAGATGTGAAAACTGAGTGATCAAAGATGACACACTGGACATCCAGTGCTGGCCCCTGATGGGACACTTTCCATCAGTCTGTGTTTTTAGATTCTTATTTCTGTGTTTAATTCTTACCACTGTGTTAATTTTTAGCAACACATTTGGTCAGTGAAGCCTGAAGATGTTATAATTCACCCAAAAAATCAACTTCAGATAAGTGGCAGAACTAAATGACCTTAAATAGAAATAAAAGAAAATTTAAAAATTAAGGTATAACTCAGTGGTTTTCGACAGGGAGAGGTTTTACATCTCCATCCCTGTCCCACCCCCAGATATGTTTGATAACATTTGGAGGCTTTTTTTCTTTATTTATTTGCTTACTTATTTATTCACTTTATTTGGTACAGGGTCTTGCTATGTAGCTTAGACTTGTAGTGATCCTTGCGTCTGACCTCCCTAGCACTGGGATTACAAGGGTGTGCCACCACACACATTTTTGGTGGCCTGATTGGTGCCAAGGCCAGCACAGCATGCAGGACCTCGAATCAAACTCGGGCCCTTGCACTTGCCAGGCCAGCACTTAGACTGCTGAGCTATGTCTCTAGCCCCTGTTTGTTGCAGTTGAAAAAGTAATAATGCAGCCAATGAGTAAAGTCATGTGAAGTTGCTAAGCAGCCCACAATGCATAAGGCTACTCCTTACAAAAACTATTTGGGGGCACCACATGTTCATAGAATTGAGGCTGAGAAATCCTAACAACCTGAAACTTGCTTAAGCTGCTGCATACGAAACAAGACTAATGCACCATGATAATCAGTGTGCAAGTAGAACAATTCTTATCACATTACCTTAAAGCATTTAGTTCATCTCAGTTTCCAGTGTTATTAGTTAACCAATACGTTTTGCTTACATATATAAAAATCGTTAATTGGCATTTAATTACCACTCAATTATTTTTCTTGTAATTAACTCATTAAATGTCTTACTAAGTAAAAACAACACTAAGCAAATGAGCTAAGTAGTGTCTAATTATCAGTTACAAAAGACTACTACAAATGACTTACCAATGGCTACTTTCTTTAATACTATTACTACTGGGAATTTCCATTGTTAACCTTAGGTAATTGACTGCAGTTTGCATAGCATGATGTAGACAGAAAGCACATGAGCATTAGGGCTGCAGCAAGAGAACCATCACTTCTTGAAGAAAGAAGATCTTCGGCCAAAGGATCTCTTAGATTTGTCACCCTGTGCTTGTGTCCTGCAACTGAGCCCAGAAAAAGGAATGGAGCACTCTCAGTCACATAGGAGACAACAGAGGCGCCGGGCTATGCAGGCTTGAGAATCTTGCTGCTCAGATGCTGGACCACGCTAATCTCATAAGGAAGGTTTTAGTACTGTGCTTGTTTTTCCAGTTAAGGAACTGAGTTAGGGTTCAGCCTTGTGTCCAAAGCTACACAATAACCAAGAAGCCACACTGCCAGTCTATACCAGACATGCTCTTATCTACCATTCTGGAAAACCCAAGACAAGATTAGCCATCATTAACAAGGTTTATTTTACCTATGAATTTATTTGTCTTTGTCATCTTCAGGAGAGTTTAGTTCCAGAGGCAGCACCCTGGCCTCAGGCCTCTGTCATTGCATAGGCATTAACCTAGGAACCTGGGTAGTCTGTAGATCTGGGTATGGGTTTCCACTTGGAAGATTACTCTCTGCATGATGTAGATACAATATAAGAAACTTAATGACCCTAAACTTCATTTTACTCCCCTATAAAATGGAGATAATTATACTTATCCAAAGAGATTGCTCCAATTAAATGAAATCAAATAAAATGTTGACAGCAATGCTCAGTGTACAGAAGGTGGATCATTCCATTTCTTGCTATAGGAAAAAGCAATCTGAAAATAATTCTGTTGTAACTTTTCCATTATTATGTTAAAACTGAGAAGTATGATATGTCCCATAAACCTAAGATTACACGAGTAAACTTTTTCTGAGAGTTTTATAGTTATGTGAGGTGGTGTTTGTAATTAAGAGCATACCAAAACTTGTAAAGAAAAATAAGAAGAGCTGCTATTCTGTGGAAAGCTGATCCACTTTCAGATGGGCACCTGGAAACAAATTGATCAATCCATTAACTCTCCAATTTCATCACTCAACACTGAGTAACTATGATTTTGTGGGATCAGGATTACTCAATAGAAAGAAAATTTTTAGGCCGGGGAGATGGCTCAGTGGAATAAGTGCTTCCCTGGCAAGCGCAAGGGCCTGAGTTCAATCCCCGGTTCCGCCAAAAAAAAAAAAAAAAGAAAATTTTTAAATGAGGAAGTAGCTTACTGTAGAGGCCAGTGAATTTTTCACCATCCCATAACTATTTGCAGAGAGTTATACATGGAAAGTCAGAGGAGAAGCACTCATGGAACTTAACAGGTGCAGGGATGTACATATTCTAGTGCGGGAGACTCTGGACTTCAAAGAACACTGATACACAGCACCTCTCAGCTCAAGGGCATGCTGTGAAATGCCTCTGAACAGAAGTTTGAAGGAAGAGATGTAGAACGACAAAACACCCTATGTATGAGGCCCTGATCTGTGATCCTGGCTCTTTGTGGAACCTTGGCCATGTTACCAAACTGCTCCATGCCTATCTTTGGTCCCTTCTTACTAAAGCAAGGATACCAGGAACACCCACTTTCCCACTGGTGCTAAGATGACTGCACATACTAACAAGAGTACAGCCTAGGAATTATATCTGCCTGAATATGAATAGACTTTAAATTGAGCTATCATTTTTTAGCCAGCGAGTTTCAACTCAAACAAGAAGTTCAGTGGTATGTACATTGGACCTGAGACAATAAAAGACTGATCCACTGGAATAATAGCACACTGACTGATGGGGCCAGAGCAGTCTGCTATCACAAGGGAGGGGCCTCAAGTCCTATCTTAACAAATCCAAAGTTTGTTACGATGGTTATGGGAGATATAGAAGAATGTTAAGCATCCATATGATCAGATATAATTTCCATTCCAGTAAACACATGTTCACAGTGAGTTTAGCAGTACATAAGGCAAGTGAGCCCAGGGCCAAAGAATTATGTAACAAAGAAACCAGCTTCAATGCTTTGGCAGTTAATTGTCTGAGTGAAAAATGCCAAGGACTTGACCTAGGGCAATGGTGGTGAGCCTATAGTACAGTTCCCCAGCAGGATGTCATCGTGCACTCTGAAAGGTTCACCATCACTGACCTAAAGTATCAGCAGTGATGAGGGATGATGTCGTTGTGGGTGGGATACCTCGGTCAAATCTTGGTTTGACTTCCTATAAGACTAACTTCATTTCTCTTATCCATATATTGAAATGCAAAGTATAACAAGAAAGGTGTTTGTGTATTTTTCTGTGGGGCTTGGAAAGTGTGGCTTTTCTTTCCTTTTTGTCCTAATCCTCAACAGATACTTCTTTCTGAATGCTCCCAAGGATGAAACACTGAATCCTTTTATACTTCGAATGAAAGACTATGGAAGAATCACTGCTCTTCATGAGCTGGAAGCAGTTTGCCTATGCGCACGACCCCTGAGTGCAATGCCAGTGGTAAAAGGATGTTTACTGATTTAAATCTCAAGCATGCTTTGCTACCAAGACTGCTTCCATTCATTATATCACCACCTTGTACTTTTTTTTTTAATGTATTTGGTACAGGGTTTCACTATGCAGCTCAGACTCCTAGTGATCCTCCTAGTTTCAGCCTCCTCAGCACTGGAATTAGAGGTGTGTGCCACCACGCCTTGTCTTGGTGACTGGCTCCGCATGCCCAGGGGCTGGGCTGGCATGGCTTGTAGTACCAGGGATCAAACCCCAAGCTCTGCGCTTACCTAACCAGGCACTTAGTCCACTAAGCTATCACGCCAGCCTTTGTACTCATTTCTTGACACAAGGTTAAAGGAAATTTAACCTTATTCATTCCACTGAATTAAATCATGTGCTTGTGAAGTATGCATCTTAAATACCTAATAATTTGGATTAGTGTCATTTCCATAAAATGAGCTAATAATGACTTATATTATTCCCCTATTTCACAGAAGGAACTAATTTATCAAGGCTGACTAAGCTACTTTAGAAGCTCCTAAAAAACGTAGATGAATGTGATTTTGAAATCATTGTACTGCTAATGTGCGGAGCTAAGTTTGTTGGCAAAAGTCCTGCAGTATTCTTGGTGAATGACTCCAGGTGCAATGATTAAGGTCAAATAGTACAGTGTCACTGCTCTGTATTTTTCTGCAAAAACTAAGGGGAGTATTAAATGTCTTTTAATATAAAGGTCTTTAATGAACTGTGTCACACCCACGCCCATTAAGGCAAGGTTCACCTCAATAAAATTGTGTGCTTTTCAACGTTTTAATAATAGACAAAAGAATCACAGCCTTGGAACCTATAAAATCATAAAATATAGGCCTAGGAAAGATGTTCCCTTGGCTCAGGATGACACAGTATGGATAATGGTACAGTCTCCATCTGTTGGAAGCATATCCTTCCTAAGCAACAAAGTCATTTCAGTAGATCAGATGAGAAAGAAAGTGATATATTCTTTTTCTGCCCTTCTACTTGAGAAATTGCCAATGGTGTACATTTGGTCAAAGAACATAGCCTTCTAAATAAAAGAGTCATCGATCTTATCAAGGATATTCAAGGACCTATATGGTTCTGCAAGTTCTTTGTTTAGTTAAGACCTGTAGGAGAAGGATATAAGACAGTAAGTCTATGAAGACCACCTTTCACTAAAAACCTGTTGGAGAAATTGACATCCTTCTTAATTAAGAATATGAGTGTCACCTGAATGCATCTGTAAGAAAAACTTCAAAATCTAGTCCCATCCCCTGTTTTTTTTCACAATAAACACACATTTCAATGATGTGAGATGACTGCCTCGGATTACGCCACCAGCGAAATGCTGGCTAAATGCTGAGATGAGAACTCAGCGATCACAAGTGACCCAAGTAAGCCCCACTTTGGTCCTGTGGAATACACATGCTCCTAGCACTCTCTTGAAATTAATGATTTTCATTTTGTCCTTCAGTATTTGTAAGGGAAGAAAGAGGGAGAGCTTAAAAACCTCAGGCTCTCTGGGACAGAAGTTTACAAGTTGCTGGGCTACTTGCTAAATTGTTCTGCTGCTTCATATAAAGGGCAAAGGACCACAAAGGTTGGAATTTCTTCTGCAAGAAAGACTTTCAACATTACCAAGGAAAACCACATTGGATTCCCCATGCTTTTTGAAGTACAACGGGCACTTCTTCAGAACTAAAGGCAAATAGAACATGGATATGTCAGAAAATAGAGTTGGAACTTTCTACAACTCTTTAGGAAACTAGAAAAGCAATGAGAGAGAGGCAATAATCAGGAGTTCAAATTCCCATGTGCTTTCTCTTTCCCAACCTTATAAAATAATCAAAAGTACTTACCAATCCTTTCCTAGTTCTGCTTGATATTTAATTTAGTAGGGACTTGTGCTCAGGGCTGCATGCTTAAGAGGATTTATGAGCAGGCTGTTTCGAGGAAACTACAACTTCGGGATCCTAACCTGAACTTGCTCCAGAGAATATTCTTTTCTTTTTGGAATCTCAATTTGTGCAACAAGAAAAATCCCCATGAAAATTCGATCTGCATTACCTCAAAGGGCCCTCTGCATTCTCTGGATATTTCTGTCAGGACTGAGCATTTAAATCACTGAAAATACATCTGCCAATACAAAAGTGGGGGATGTAGAAGGGAGCGATGAAAGTTCAATGGTTTGAAGTCACTGAAAAAAAATCATTTGGGCTTTCAGCTGATATTGGCAGGCAAGGAGACTGGTAAAGCTAATTGATAAGCCAACAAATGCCACTTCATTTCTTTATCACTTGTTTATTTTATCTATCATTTTAAGCTATTTTCAGATCTTGAAATATCTGTGAGCAATTTAAGAAATGGAATATGAGTTACAGCAAAATCAGGTGAATTTTTAAGTAATGGAGATTAAATTGCAAAAGAAAAGTAGTCTTCTCTGTATGTAAGTCCTGGCCTGGGAAGGGAAACACCTGTTGCTCTTTACTTCATTAGCATTAGCCTAAAGGGCACTGGACCAGGCATGATCAAGCTATTTTTGCTGAGGACAAGATAGTATAAATTTTAAGCATTTTTGAGTCATTTCTTTTTTTAGTGGTAGCAGGGATTGAACTCAGGACCCTGTGCTTGCCAGGCAAGCACTTATTCTACTGAGCTATCTCCCCAGCCACTACTTCAAGTATTTTTGAGTCACACTGTTCCAGCTACTCAACTTTTCCAGTGTGGTGAGAAAGTAATCAAAAAAGACTCATAAAAAATAAGTATGAGAGCTCTAAAAGGCTCAGATCAGCAACTTCTGACATTGCCAGTCCCATGGGTAACCCACTACTACTATGGACCACTGGACTAGATTGGATTATTTTGCCAATATTGTAGGTGAATTCGCACACCTACAATATTTAAATGGCAATGGAATACCCATCTCTGACAAACTAAACAAAAAAGGGGTATATAAATGAAGGACCATTCTGTATCTGTATATACAAAATAGTTAGGATAAATAGACAGCTATTTGTCTTAATTCAGTGAGAAGAAAGATTTATACTAACAATGTTTGGACAAGATATCATATCTGCATCTTGTGCTATGAATAACTACTATGAAGACAACAATATGCAATGTATTAATTATTATTATTATTTTTTTTTTGCAGAAACAAGGATTGAACTCAGGCCCTTGCACTTGCCAGGGAATCGCTTATTCTACTGAGCCATCTCCTCAGCCCCAATGTATTAATTATTGTAACTGTCCTATTAACCTGTTTTGAAACTGTCTCATTGCTATTTATTTCTCAACAAAATTAATTTTAAAAAAGAAATACAAAAATAAGTATGGCTCTGCCCCACAGAAATGTTGCTTATAGCAGCAGGTAGTGAGTTGAATTTGGCCTGCTGGATGGTCATAATTTACCAGTCTTGGTCAGGGTTTTTATACCAAGGTGGCCACTTAAAATCTGAAGGGCTCAACCATCAAACAGAACATCCACACGAAAAGAAGACAGGTGTGAAATAAAGGTAATCAAGTGATTAGGTTGTCATAGATACCAAATTAGCTGACACTCCATAGAACTTTGAAATAGTCCTTGACCTTCTCTTGGCTTCGAACTTCTTGACTTTCTGTCATACAAACCAAGGATTTATGGGTTAAGGGTATGCTTCCTGTCTGTTCTACTTGAAAGCATCTTATTGTCAACAATAAAAAATAAATGTCATAGACATGGGGGAAACTAGTCATGATTCTAACTCACCTGATTCTTCTAAAGGAAAACCCATAATACATTTTATAAATATGAAGCACAGAAATAGTGATATAAGACTGGCATTGAGGTGAAAAGAAACTAATCGAGTTCAACTAACTTTACTCAATCTTTTCCTATGAAATGCCTTGTAAATTTGAAAAGGCAATTCTCAGATCTCTTAACTCACACACTTCAGAGTTTTCGTTGGCGGGATTATGGCTTTTAAGACTCACACACCATTTATCACTTTGTTTTATGCAGGGAAAAGAAACTGCCTAATGTCCCCATGTGTTGTCATTTGTTAAAAGCTTTCTTTAAATGTGATGATAAATCAGTCCCCAGCTGTGTGTCAGCAGCATTGTCATATAAAGAGAAAGAGCCTTGACTGTTTCTCATATATTAGGCTTCTCTTAAAATGGAAAAAAATATAATTTATCTTCCTAGAATCAAAGAGAGAAAAGACCTTAAAAAGTTTCCTCTTTGATCACTTAGGATACAGCCCTGTGCATATCTTGGGCTTCTTTGCTACATAATAAAGGAACTTCTCAGACTACCGCATCAGGATCTCGTAGCAACAATCCTGCACTTCTCTGCTTTGCCATTGCTAGCCGCAACCTCACTAACATGTATTCTGCGGAAGGTCATCTTCTTTCCTATAGAAATAACATGGATTCTCTTTTCAAAAATATAGGCTTTCATAATTTCAAACAAACTGAATATTCTCAAGCAAATGGACAGTTAGTTTTCCTCTCCTTGCGGGAGAAGGCCCAAGAGGATAGATTCTCAGATTAGAGTAAAAAAAAAAAAGAAAAAAGAAAAAGAAAAAAAAGCCGCCTCTGTTCTATTCCTCATCTTTTAATCTCGACCTACAGCTTATACTTGATCTATGGAGATGTCTTTGTTTGTGCAATAAGCAGATCTTCTTTTGCTGATCTGGTCTCTCTTTAAGGAAATCATTTCATACATCTGTGCTCTAACCTCATGTACATGGCAACACAAAGTCTGTTTCTCTGTTAGGAAGTTGAAAGAAAATAAAATGTAGCCTTTTCTAGTGTCAGGAAAGAAATTTGATTCAGAGCAGAAAATCTGGGTTGAGACCCGACTCTAGACCTAACTGTAGACATTTTAACCAGTTCATCACCTTTATGAGAATCATTAGAATCATAATAAAATCTGCCTCGAAGCCATGAGGATTAAAAGAGATGATGCTTTTGTGAGGATTAATGTAGATGATGCACGTAAAAAATGACTTGTGGCTCTCAACTCCTAATCCGTTATTTGGAGCCCATAACGCTACTTTTCTGTACCAGGAAAGTCATCTTAGGAACTTACTGCCAATTCTCCCTTGAAGCAGATATCCTTGGAGAGGTCAGGAGTCAGAGATGTGCATCAGCCTTAACATCCTCTGATTAGTTTCTTTGGCTCTTGCTGCTGTCTGCAAATCCTGCCAATGTGTGCTTTTGCAGCCTGCGCTGATGTTGGCATGAAATTCCTAGAGCAACAGCATTGTACTCCATGACAGAGGCAGTCAAGGGATGGGAGACAGTGGGACAGAAGGGGAAAGATTGTGCCAAAGGGTTAAAGGATAAAGGGATAACTAGACAACACCTCACCACAGTCAAATGACTCGGCTGGTTTGGGGGGGTGGAATCTCCCAAGAGAGTTCACAGTTAGGAATGGTTTCACTCAACTCAACAGCCCAAAGAGACCATGAAGAAAATTGGAACATTGCACAAGGGAATCCCCTACTTGAGCTAATGGCAACAGAAAGTTCTCACAAAGGTGAAGACTGTGCTTTGGTAGTAAAATTTTAACAAGTCTCAGCTGAGAGATGAAACTTTCTGTATGATGACTCCTAACAGCAAGAAGTGGCTGGTCCAGCACAAACTATGGAATGAAGGCTGCCTTTGATCAGGAGAAAGAATATCAAGAAGAATAGTGCATGGGGAACCAAATAGGTACACTATGAAAACTAACATGTTAGTGAAGAAGATTAAAATGAAATTTGAATTAGACTATGAAAAAACAAACACATAAAACCATATTATATAGAATTTAATTGGTTTTAAAAAATTATCTTCTAAAATGTATAGTTTCTGCTAGCCTCAGTTGTTTTCTTCTCTGTCCCTCCCCTCTTGAGTCCACTCTTGTGTGTGTGTGTGTGTGTGTGTGTGTGTGTGTGTGTGTGTGTGATTGTCCTTTGATTATCATAGAAGATTGGTTCCAGGACTCTCCATCACAGCTACAAAAATTGGCAAACAACCAAGTCTCTTATATAAAAGAGCATAGGATTTGCATATAAGCCATGCAATCCTCTTGTATTGTCTAAATCATTTCTAGACAAATAGTGTGCTGTGTTGTTTGAAGAAAAACGACATGGGCTGGGAGATGGCTCAGTGGGATAAGCGCTTCCCTGGCAAGCACAAAAGCCTGAGTTCAATCCCCAGTTCCGCCAAAAAAAAAAATAAAGAAAGAAAGAAAGAAAAACAACAAGAAAATAATCTTACTGCATTAAGTACAAATGAAATTTTATTTTCAAATATTACCAGTTTGAGATTCATTGAACCTACAGATGGGGAATCCACAGATATGAGACTTGATGGAAATAAATGTTACACACACATATGTATATGTTCCATAAATAGTACCATGCCTGTTAAAATCACGGTGATGGGACCCTAAGTACTTAAATGGCATGATTTTGTTCGTTATGTGCCCATCTTGTGTGTGTTTTTAGATTCCCTACTATTAAGCTGTGTCCAAGCACCCCAGCCTCTTCCAGGAAAAGAAGGATCCTTGGGTGGCAGAGATGAAGGGCTTCAGAATTAAACACAGGAGGGCCAGCCAGATAGCTCAACAGACTAAAGCGCCTGCTTAGGCAGAGCACAGCTGCCAGGGTTCAATCCCCAGCAAGCAGTGCTGGCCCCACTCCCAGGGCACACCAAAGCGGCAATTGAGACTGTGGTGGCTCATACCTGTAATCCCAGCGCTTGGGAGGCTGAACACAAGAGAATCACTACAAGTCCAATCCACATTGTGAGACGCTGTAAACCCAGTACTACATGCATAAAAAAAATGAGAAAGAAAGAAAGAAAGAAAGAAAGAAAGAAAGAAAGAAAGAAAGAAAGAAAGAAAGAAAGAAAAAAGAAAAACACAAGAGGTGTTCATCAATGAGGCAAAACCCCCTCTGGGTACAAACAAATATATGTTTACTGTGTGTACATGTGTGTTGAATGTGTGTTGTACATGTGTGTTATATATACATGACTCTAGGGAGCCCTTCATGGTCCTCCTCTTGGTCCTGAAAGTTTGTATTTGTAATCCCATGGATAAGTTATTGGAATTCCATCAAGTCAATTCCAATCTACCACCTCCAGTACAACCCACAGTGAGAATAAAGATACTAAGGTATATTTATAGTTATGGGAAGCCAAGGGACCTAAGTCCAGCCATAGCAATGGCTACCCATAACCCAGGGTGGAACCCTGGTTTTATTCAGTCATGAAGGAGGAGTGGCTTAGGGATAAATCACTGAGAAAGGCAGGAAGAAGGTGAGCACTGTGAGTTAGAGTAAGTAAGAGTCCTGCATTTAACTGCTATACTCAGAGAGAAGGATATGCAGGAAAAAAAGTAATTTGCATCACACTGTTGAGATGGTATCTAATGTTTTGGAGTTAGTGCTTCAGCTTTGCTGTGTAATCTTTCAAACCCTGGGAAAATGTAGCCTTTATCTTAAGACTTAATCCCAGCCAACAGTGTGGAACATTGGTTCTTCCTCCTGTTTTGACCTGGCTCATTTTAGGGAGCAGCAGGTGGGGGTTACCAGGGAAACACACATGCCATCTTCAAAGACCACCACTGTCACCTCAGCTAGACCAATGTGCATTGCTTAAGCCAATTGGAAGGATAAGGAACAGTCCTAACTAGCTCTGCACATATCAGTACAAGAAAATAGGGTCAGGCATAGCCAAACTGGAGATCATTGTTCTTTGAAGAAGAGCTGCTCAGGTGGTCCTCTACATATAACACGTGCTGTGTTATGTGCACCTGTGTATGACTGTGCATTTGTGTGTGTATATAACCTTCAAGAAGCAATTGAAAAATAGTCTAAAATCTAATGGCCAAAAGAGGTGAAGGAACCAACTTTGCCATCTCTGACAGACTCATTCTATAACCAGGGAATTTTTCCTATCTAGTTTAACCGGTTTGTGCTTCCTCCCATATACCGTGAGCAGAAATTGTTAAAGAGCTTGGAATTCTCAGATCATGAGTATTTGTAGGAATGAGAGTTGTGTGATGAAATAATGGAATTGTTCTTTAAATAAACTAAGCTCAAGACCCTATAGAATTCAGACTCCAGTTTATACAGAAAGTGAGAAGAGATGAGTTCTCAGGAAAGCTTGTTAAGGAAGGAAGACAACTGTCTGGATGGGGCTTAGACTCTCTGATGAGCATGTCCTATGTTTAATCCTGATCTCCTTCATATCCAGCCCCCAGGGTCCTTATCCTTACTGGGAAAGACTGGGTTGTTTGAACACAGCTTGATTAATACAGGAGAATCAAACCAACACACACAAGAAAGGCACAACATTTAAGAACTGTAGACTTAGGGTTCCATTACAGTGAGTTTAACAGGCCTGGTACTATTTACAGAACATAAATTATGCAACCAGAATTGATTTAAATACTGTCTCTGCTATAATTAGCTACAAAATATTGTAAAAGCTCACTTTTCCACCAGCATAATTTTCTCATCTTAAAAAGTGGCAATTTTTTTTATGGGTCATACTAGGTAGTTTTATCTCACAGCCATAGGATCAATCCAGAGATTTATGTTGCACATAATAGGCTAGTCAAAGAATGGCGACATAGCTCAACAGACTAAGCACCTGCTCAAGTAAGCACAGAGACTGAGGCCTGATCATCTGCTCCACATACCACACCAGCCCTGCCTGCCCCCAGGTGCACTGAGCTGGCCACTGAGACTGGGCATAGTGGCGCTCTGCTGTAATCCCAATACTAATCCCAATACTTGCTTAGGTAAGTGCAGGGGCCAGGGTTCAATCCCTGGCATGGCATGCCACACTGGCCCATCCCCCGGGCATGCTGAGCTGGCAGTGGAGTCTGGGCATGGTAGTACATGCCTATAATCCAAGCACTAGGTAGAAATCAAGAGGATCACTATGAGTCCAAGCTGCATAGTGAGACCCTAGAGTTTGGGTGACATGTGAACCAGGGTAGAAACCTGAGTCATCCACTGCATTAGAAATGGTTAATTTAGGATTAGATCACAGCCCAAGTTCATTCAGTAAGACTCAATGCTAAGAATTTCATTCAAATTGTTGAAAATACTTTTTTTTTCTTCTACTACTTAGTGAAGGAGTAGAATATAAAACTGATAGTATTATCAGCATTCCTGGAACTGAAGCCAAAAACTTGCCTATGAAGAAATCCACAAAAAAGTACAGCCAAAATATAGAGAGACTAAAGCTTTGGAGATAAAGCTTTGTGGAGATGGGAATCTGGAGATGGGCATGCAAAGGGAAGAGACAATTATTAAGATGTGTTAGGTATATGTGAGTGTAATTATTTTGAATTACAAATATACACTAATTAAAAAAATACGTTACCTGAGAGTCTAGATCTAGCAAGACTTGAATACATATTTTTTTAATTTGCTTTATTTTATTTTGAAGAGTAAAAACAAAACTATAAACAAATAGCAGAAACAAAGATAAAAAGGGAGTAACACACAACAATACACATGTCATATATTTTCAAAACAAGAATAGGCAATTAACGATGTTTGCCATATTATCTATTTTTGTCATCAAATCTGTTACTAAGATTAACATTTGCAGTTATGCAAGACTGGACAAATGCTTGAATATTAATTCTTGATTTTAGTAAACCTTAAGTTTTTTCTTCCCTTTCTTACTTTTTGAAAAATTTATTTCAAAGAAAGGGTAATAGTAATTGATAAGACATTAGAAACAGTATACATTTAGAAGACCAAGATGAGAGGTACTCAACCGTGGTGTTTGTATTACACATCACTGTCCATTATGTAGTTGCTTAGATCACAGATATCAGAATATAGAGTTAGTCAAAGTAAAAATTCTAAATTATTAATTTCTGTATTCAAAAAACTGATGGAAATTATTAGTGCAGTCATCATGGCCATACTGTACCTATACTTGTATGGTTTTCCCCCATCCTTTTTTCCTATCTTTTCTCTTTTCCCAATCTTCATTGTTTAATCCTTGTCTTCAGTTTCTTTCCATTTTCCTATAACTATTATACCTTTCAGGTTTTATTTATTTTTATTTATTTTTTTTAATTTAGGAAAGGGTAGTGCTCGCTTCGGCAGCACATATATTAATTTAGGAAAGGGTCTACTTTGTGTTTAGGATCTCACTGCTAGATCCGAATTATAGTGATCCACCTATGTGCAGCCTCCCAAAAGCTTGGATTAAAGGCCCGTACCACCTCACCCAGTCTGAATTGCCACCTCGGCATGCCATGGGGGCAGGGCCAGCAGGGCAGGCCTAAGGATCGAACCCCTGGCCCCTGCACCTGCTTGCAGGAACTTTAATCTGCTGACCTATTTGGCCTGCCCTCCTTTCAGGTTTTATTTATTCTTGCAGGTTCTCACACTAGGGAAGCAATATGATATTTACACATGTAGGTCTGATTTATTTCACTTATGAGTATAGCCTCTAGTTACATCCACCTACCTATAAAGCCCTCAAAGTTATCTTTCTTTGTAGCTGAGTAATACTTCATTGTATAACAATACCACAACTTTTTAATTCGTTCCTTAGGCGATAGACATTTTGATTGTTTCCTAGATTTGAATTTGACTATGACAAATTGTGCTGCTATAAACATGGGTGCATATATTTTACTATGGTATGATGTTTTCAGTTCTTTTGGGAGAAAAAAACAGAAAGGAAATAGCTGTGTTGAATGGGCTTTCCAGTCCTGGTTTATTGAGGATTCTCCACACTGATTTCCATAGTGGTTGTAACAGTCCACATTCCCACCAGCAGTGGAGAAGGGTTCCTATTCCTCACAGTCTCTCCAGCATTTGTTATTAGATGATTTCTTTATGATAGCCATTCTTTATGGGATGACATGGTATCTAAATGTTGTTTTAACTTGGAATTCTTGAATGACTAGTACTGTGGAGCATTTTTCCGTGTATTTATTTGTCACTTGTATTTCTTTCTCTGAGAACTATATATTCATCTCAAATGCCCATTTTCGGAGTGGGTCTTTAAATTGGTGGGGGGAGCTAATTATTTTTAATTCTTTATACAATTCTAGGTAGAAGACCTTTGTCTGAATGTTTGTTGGTTAAAATTTTTTTTTTCCCAATTCATGGGTTAGGGGCCGGGGAGATGGCTCAGTGGAATAAGTGCTTCCCTGGCAAGCGCAAGGGCCTGAGTTCAATCCCCGGTTCCGCCAAAAAAAAAAAAAAAGTCCAATTCATGGGTTGTCTTTTCTCTCTGTCAGTGATTTCTTTTGATATGCAGAAACTTCTCAATAAATGAGATCCTAGTTATTAATTGTTTGAAGTATTTCCCATGAAGATTGATTTTTTGTTCATGAACTTTCTGCCTACCCTTATGTCTTCAAGATTTCAACCTACTTTCTCTTCTAGGAGAGTTAGTGTTTCTGTTTTGATGTTTAGATCTTTAATCCATTTTTACTTTAGTATAGTGATTGGTGATAGACCTGGGTCTAGTTTTAGTATTTGGCATGTGGAGATTCAGTTTTTCCAGCACCATTTGTTAAAAGGATTTTCTTTCTTCCAGTGAACATGTTTGGTACCTTTGTCAAAGATAAGATCATTGAGTGTGTTTGTAGTTGTATCTGAACCTTTGAATCTGTTTCATTGATCTTTCAGTCTGTTTTTGTTTGTTTGTTTGTTTCTTTTTTTGTTTTCTGCTAGTACCATGCTGATTTTATCACAGTAGTTATGTAGTATAATTTCAGGTATTGTAATGCCTCCTGCCATACCTTTGTTGCCAAGGACTGCCTGGGTACTCTAGATCTTTTCGGTGTCCAGATAATTATTTTTGGTGGAACCAGGGATTGAACTCAGGCCCTTGTGCTTGCCAAGGAAGAGCTTATTCTACTGAGCCATCTCTCCTGCCACCCCGATAAAATTTAAGAATGTTTTCTTTAGATCTGTGAGGTATGTTGATAGTATTTTGGTAGAGATTGCATTAAATCTGTGTAATTTTGAGAGCATAGCCATTTTCACAGTGTTGGTTCTTCCTATCCAGGAGCAAGGAATATCTTTTCATTTTCTGAAATTCTCTTCAACAGAGTATTGTAATTTTCATGTATAGATCTTTTTCTTCCTTGTTAAGATAATTCCTATATATTTTATTGTCTTGGATGCTATTGTGAAGATACTGTTTCTTTAATTTATTTTTCAGTGAATTTGATGAGGCTGGCTACAGATTTTACAATTTTATTTAATCTCTCACAGAACAATATTTTTGATTCATTTTAATCCTTTGTATTGTTTTCTTTGTCTCTAAAGCATTAATCTCTGCTCCAATCTGTATAATTTCCTCCCATTTTTCAGTTTTGGGCTTGTTTTGCTCTTCTTTTTCTAAAAACTTGAGGCATAACATTAGGGTATTTATTTGTTCTCATTCGTTTTTCCTCATATGTGAGTTCACTCCTATAAATTTCCCTCTGAGAACTGCCTTCATTATATCCCACAAATCCTGGTAAGATGAGTTTGAATTTTCATTGGATTGTAGATATTATTTAATTTCATGCTTAATTTCATCTATAACCCATTGGTTACTGATGAGGGTGTTATTTAATTTCCATGTTTTATGGGGGTTTTGTGGGGGCTTTTGTCATGTATTTCTTGGATCTCTGTTGTTTTTCCTGGGATTTTTTTGTTTGTTTTGTTTTGATTTTGAGGTACCAAGGATTGAACTCAGGACCTTGTGCTTCCCAGGCAAGTGCTTGTTCTCCTGAGCTATCACTCTGTCAGATCTCTGTTGTTTTTAAGAGATTTTTCCTCTCCTGTTCATTAGCTGCAATGGTGTCTTACAAGGTCTTAAAACACATCTTCACTTTCATTCAAAGGGTTTGCCAAAATTTAATGGAGTTTTTAATTTCCTGTATATAGCTCTCTTTGTTTTTTTTTTTTTTTTTGTTTTTTTTTTTTTTTTTTTTTTTTTTTTTTT
>PVKA01014807.1:0-26073 GCA_004027165.1 Ctenomys sociabilis | reverse complement strand
TATTTCTCATTCAAGCTTTCCATCATTTTTCTATTCTCCTTTATCTTTTTTATCAGTGTCTTCTTTAGAAACACTTAGTAATTCTTTCATTGCAATTATCATTTCTTTGTTTGTTTATTTTTACCTAAGGTTTTATTTCTTTTTTTTTTTTTCTTTTTTTCTTTTCTTTTTTTGGTGGAATTAGGGGTTGAACTCAAACCCTTGCACTTGCCAAGGAAACACTTACCCTACTGAGCCATCTCCCTAGTCCCTGGGAATTTATGTCTGATCTGATTTCCTCTGTGCTTTGCTGTAGTTGTTTCTTTACTTCAGTTGCTATTATTTCTAAGATTTCAGGTGTGTGACTTCTAATTTCCTCAAATTGCATTTTGCTCCCTTTTTTCTGTCATTTTCTATGTTAGAGAAAACTTTATTTTCATTTCTGTGATAATTTTTGTGAAAGTTTGATAGTAGGTAGCTGTGTGGCTGCAATCAGAGCATCTCTGTAAAGTCTCTGTTCTTTAGATAGCTTTCCTGTGTCAGAGAGGTTTTGCCTTCTCTATTGCTTGAGAGTGAGATATTGGTTTCTGTTTGGTACTGTCCTCTTCATTTGATGCAGTTATTACCCAAGCCTCGCCCAATATTATTACCCAAGGGAGATCATGTGGTTTAGGAAAATATGGTATTCTATTTATAGTGGTACAGGTAGCAATACTAATAACAACTAGTGAAATTTAGAAATTGACAAACTTTTGTAACTAATGAGATTTTACTTTAGACCATAGGAGCAAACATCATAGCTTTATAACAAAGATCATAAATTGGGGATTTGTATTTAAATTAGTTCCCCAGGGTTCTGTCTGGGCAGCTTCCCTTCATGTACCTAGAGTCTTCCAGGCAGACTAGCTCACCCAAGACACCTCCTGCCACCTGGGTGCTGCATGGATTCTCACCATAAGTCTAGGCCTCAGCCTGAGCCCCACTGGGCCTTGTAGTTCACTTCAGCTCACCGGTTCTAGATCTACAGAACTCAAACTCAACCTGCTAGACCTGAACTGCATCTGCCTGCTGAGCTCAGCTTCTTATGGCTGTGTCCTGCCAAAGTGGACTGGCTGGGTCTAGCTGCTGGGCTTGGTGGCTCTTTCTTGCTGTGTCCCACCAAAGTCCAGACATGAATATATTCTTGATATAAACCTGGAGCTCTGTAATATAAATGCTATTACACAAAAATAATTTATTTATTTACTTCCGGGGTAGTTCTGTAGCATTACTAAAGCTTTAGGTTACTGATATAAAACTAGCTGATGTAATTTAACCATACCATCTTAATCTGAATTTATGTACAATTCTTTGAAGTGACTGAAGATGGTTTGAAGGACATATTTGAATATTTGCCTATTTACTTATTTCTATTTTTTACATATTTGTCCCCCATCACCTAGATGTCTAGAAGAACCTGAGTTACCCAACACACATAAATGATTTTATTTTTAATGTATTTGATACAGGGTCTCATTACACAGCTTGGAATCCTAGTGATCCTCCTGTTCTCAACCTCCCCAGTGCTGGGATTGTGTGCCACCATGCCCAGTCTCAGTGGTTAGCTCAGCAAGCCTAGGGGTTGGCATGGCATGTGGTCCCAGGAATCAAACCTGGTCCATGCTGCTTGCCTAAGCAGACACTTAATCCACTGACCTATCTTTCCAGTCCACATAAGCGATTCTTAAAAGAGAATTTTCATCTCTTCTAGACAGTGCAAAGTAAAAAGACACACCAGCCTGTCTTTCTGCTACTTCATCTGCGAAGGTTCACTGACAACATAACTCTTTCCCCATCTTGCCAAGATGAAGCATGTGACTCAGGTTTTCACAAGCAATGAGCACGATGCCCCTTAACTATCTTCTTGACGGGAATGCTATATTCCCTACTGTTTCAAGGAAAGAAAGTGCTTACTAGAGGCTTGCTGATGATACAGAAGGGACTCTACATTTTTAACTTTTTTAATTTATTTGATATAGGGTCTTCCTATGCAGCTTGGACTCAATGATTCTCCTGTCTCAGGCTCCCCAGCCCCGGGATTACAGGTTTCAGTGGCCAGCAACGTGCGCCTGGAGATGGGTTCAGAACAACATGCAATACCAGAGATCAAACCCAGGTCCTTGTGCTTGCCAGGCAGGTGAGCAGACCAGCAGGCTATCTCCCCAGTCTAAAAATGATTCTTTCATGCAAAAAGGTTACTTATCCAGAAGAAGAAAAATCTATGCCATTACCTTTAAAACTGGATAATTTGTTCTCTTTTTATGGATTTTAGGAAAGGGTCTACAGGATGTTCAGAGTCTCATTACTAGATCGGACTCCTAGTGATCCACCTGTTTGCAGCCTCCCAAGGGCTGGGATTACAGGCATGCATCACCACGCCCAGTCTCAAGTGCAGTCTCAGTGCACCCTGGGGCGGAGCCAGCACAGCAGGAGATGGAACCCTGGCCACTGTGCTCTGCCTAAGCAGGCACTTTAATCTGCTGAGCTATATGGCTGGCCCTCTCTGGAGAATTTGTTTCTAATCCAAAATTTTCCTAGTCTGTATTTTTCAGGCACAGGAGCCTCTAAATTCCTATGTCTCATACCAGTTTGAAGTGCACTGTTTTAACATGCTTCCAGAAAGGTTTTGGCTGGTGCAGTGGCTATTCCAGAGGATCAGGCTTATGAGCTTTGAGGTTTTAAACAAGCTTGAGTATAATCTGTTCTTTCATCCTCAGAGCTCCTTGGTTGATGAATCTCCTGTGTTCTGCTTTTCTGCTAATCCCAATCCTCGTGGGTATAATACGTTTTCTGTTAAAGGTACTTATCATACATTTATGAAGTCAGCTCAAATAAACATTTGTATTTATTGACTTCAAATAATTTTTTAAATGTTTCTGTTAGAGATAGGAATCATTTCCCTATTCACTTTTATGTGCCCAGTGTCTAAGAAAGTGCTTGGTATATTAGTTGCATAAATTAATGAAATTAAAATAAATAATGAATATTCAATAGGTCAGGGTTGGGGGAGCTGGGGCAGGTGATCACCCTGATAGAGGCCCTGTAGACTATGCAAAAAATCTTGCATGCAAAAATTCTCCTTTTTCAAAAAAAAGAATAGGTCAAATGTTATTAACCAATGTAAATGAAGGACTGTGCAAAAATTGGATGCTGTGGGAGGAAGAGCTGTTTGTATTTGGAATAAAAGGAGATAAGTTACATTAGGAAGGTCCAGCTGCTTATGGATGTCCCCCACTGTGATTATAGCAATCCAAACAGAAAGCAGGCCCCAGACTGCAACACTGTGCTGACAACCTTGTGAACTGATCTTCTGGAGCTCGAAGCACCTTTAGGGCAGCCAGTGGAGTCACATCTGAGGCAGGATCACACATCCTCAGTTTGGCCACCCTACCTCTCATGTTCCTTTCCCTCATTCCAGATGTGCATATCAGACTAAAGCAGGGGAAAAAAAACTTTTAAGCAAATGATTTTAAACCTTGTATTAGCAAAATCTCTAGTCCATAGATAGTTCTAAGCAGTAGCTTTCCCCTAACTGAACTAAATCTGATAATCTCCTGATTCCATCCAGTTTGACACAAACAAGCTGATTCCCCTGTTAGCAACATGGTTGAGACCTCATCTGGCACACCCTGCCATCCCAGCACTGGGAGGCTGAGGTAGGAGGGTCATGGCAAGTTTCACACCAGCCTGGGCTACAAAGTGAGCTCAAAGTCAGCAAGAACTGAACAAAAAGACCCTGTCTCAAAAAAAAAATATATATATATATATATTCAATGACAAAGTAAAGTGATGTACCTGAAATTGCCTTGTAAATGTGAATAAATTTAACAATTATAACTTTCATGATTATCCTCCCATATACCTTGACCTGGTGTCTTAGATTTTAGGATTTGGCCCCACGTAAAAATCACTCTTACTGAGTAGTTAAGTTGGGTCGATTTTCTCAAACAAGAGCCCCCTGAGAATGGCCATGGTTCACTTGGGAGCATCCCTTCCTGGCTCTGGAGGGGAAGAGGCTCAGCTTCGTGCAAAAGCTTGTCATGTTGGCTTTCCTGGTGGGAACTCAGTTTTTCTTGTTTCTGCAAGACAGTGAGGACCTCAGGGCCTCACTGCTGCAGAGGACAGCTGTGGTACTTCAGAGGGGAGCTCTGGATCTTACCTTGAGCATTTCTTCCTGGCCCCAGTACAGATTCCTCAGCCTCTAGCATAGATCCTTCATCCCACTGGCTCAGACTTTCTACTTCCACCTCTGACTTTTGGGCCTTCCAAGCACAGATCCATGAAGCGGGCCTGCATAAGACATTGTCATGTGCTCTAGTCCTCCAGCTGGACTTCTGGAAGGCATTACTTTAAGCGCTAGCCTTCCAGCTGATCTCCCACAAGATACTAGGATCTAGACCCTCCGCTGCATTCTTTGGTCTTTAGTGTATGCACAGATTTCCTGTCCTCATTGTATATGATTCTTTGGATGAGTGTAAAGTAATCTTATAAGATGTGTCTAATATTGTATTGCTCACCTTGTAAAACCCCAAACCATGACAAATTCCCTGGGTAGAGGCACATGTTCTGTGCTCACATCGTCCTACACAGAACTCACTCCCATTGGGACTTGGAAAGGGTGCGTTTGTTGGCATCCACAAGCATGGGCAGAAAAAGGATAGTGGTGAGCAGTGGCTCAGGGACACTCAGCTGAGGCACCGAGGAACTTACAGAAGCCTTCATCCCACATTGCATAAAGAGATCTGCCTCCCTGCATTGGTCCCGAACTACCTGTGTTCTGGACACACTGAAAAAAACCTAATGAAGTACTCTGCCATTTTTCTGGAGTTCTGGAACTTCTTTTTACTTTATCCCTACAATGTTTACATATAGTGAGAACTCAGAATATGCATGCTGCATTCACAGATTTAGTCAGATACTTGATTCCAAATCATTTAAAACATTCAGGGGCTGGGGAGATACCTCAGTACAATAAGTGTTTGCCTGGCAAATGTAAGGTCCTGATTTCAATCTTCCATACCACAAAAAAAAAAAAAAAAAAATCATTTAAGACACTCAAATGAGACTTTTTTTTCTTGTCTCTTGTTTTCATTTATTGCCCTTTTTTGAAGCAAACATTTACATGAGAGACAGTATGGTAGCAAAAGTTATGCCATGACAAATAGTATATATTTAGAAGATCAGAATGACAGGCATTGCAAGCATGACTCTACATTTCACATTGCTATTTTCAATGCAGTTGCTTAGTTCACAGGGGATACAAATGAATGACCATTTTGTATCTGTATATTCAAAATAGGATAGATATGCAGCTACAGTCTGTTAATTCAATGAATAGAAAGATTTGTTCTAATAGTGTTTGTGGACAGGATATCATGCCTGCATCTTGCACAATGAATAACCACTAAGACAATAATATGCAATGTATTAATTATTGAAACTGTCCTAATTGCTTTTGAAACTGTCTCATTACTATTTGTTTCTCAATAAAATTATTTAAAAAATAAAACATTCAAATGCAAACTCGGTGGTGACTTCTTACATATCTCGTATGATGCCAAGTGGCAACAAGAAATGGTTGCCTAATGTGAAAGGTTATATTTTCCTCCTTTTCTTTTTCCAAAACAGGGGTTCCCACTGTCTAACAGATTCAGAACCTAGTAAATGTAAATATTTACTGTTCTGATCAAGGCAATGGGGGATCATTTAATGAATTAATGCAAAACCAATCCAGGAATCTTTTTAATAGTGTTTTTCTCCATGAGTATGTTTGCAGTTCATGCTGTGCACAACCATCTTAGAGAGTGGTTGCATGGATGTAGTACTACAGAGTTTCTTTTTCTTTTAATCCCCACACACCATCTCCCTTATCCCCTTTTCATATCTAATATTATCTGTCCCCCTCATGTTATGGCATATAGTGTTAACATAACATTAATTGGGAGTTTGGGGTTCCTGTACATGCCACATCATTATTTCTTGCATCATTATTTCCCCTTCACCTCCTCCTCAACCCTTGCCCTTCATTTCTTATCCAGTTGTTTGCTGATGGGTATTCTAACTGCTTCCATGATTTAGCTGTTACGATTGTTTCTGCTATCAACATTGATATGCACCTACTGCTATAATATAACTGAAGCTCTTTGGAGAAGATACCTAGCAGGGGGATGGCTCGGTTACATAGAATTTCTAAAGTCAGTTCTTCTTCAACTCAGAAGTTTTATATATCAAGTAAATTTCTTATAGGGAAAGCTAGAATATTTGGAAATAAGTAACTTGCTTACGTCCTCATGATCTTCTGTAGATGTGTAGGCCTGACTCACACTGATGCAAAGATTGGTGGGTGAATGACTACAGAATTTCTCCTCGGTTGGAACTGGCTTGTTTGTAAGTGACTTGGTGCAACCTGGGGCTAAAGCTCTTCCTCCCTGAACATTACCTTTTACAGTCACTCACGTGGGACTTACACACTAGTTGCCTTAGTGTCATCTTTCAGATCATCACATGTGACTTCATCCTGGGAGGACTTTTCAGATTGGCTGTGAAAAGTACAAGAATATAGTCATGGGTCATTTACTTTGCTATTTCTCATTGTAACAAACTTATCTTGGGATGGCCAAATAGCCCAGCAGGTTAAAACACCAGCAAGCAGGAGCAGAAGCCTGAGGCTCGATCCATAGTCCTGCGGTGCCAACCCCACCCCCAGAGTGCACTGAGATGGCAATTTAGACTGGGTGCACGCCTGTAATCCCAGCTCTTGGGAGGTGGTAAACAGACAGATCACTATGAGTCTGATCTAGTAGTGAGACCCTGAACACCCTGTAGACCCTTTCCCACCAAACAAAGAAAACTTATCTTTCTCAGGCAAAGAGAGATTTTATGAGTCCTTGGACTGAACGATAAATTGCTGTACATTAGCAGAGGTGTAATTATAACACCAGATATAGCACTGAAGTCCCAGCCCTTTCCATCAGAGAGGATTGTCTAGGAGAAAAAGAAACTAAAAAAAAACAATGAAAAACAATACATGTTATCAAAGAATAAAGTATTAGAAGGGAAAGATGGAGATACACAATACATTGTAGGCTTTTATTTAAATCCTAACTTCACTGTTTATTGGCTGTGTGACTTCGACAGGCTCCTGAATTCTCTGACCCAGTTTCTTCATCTACAAAATTAGGATAATACTTAATCTCACAGGGTTGTTCCCATCTGCAAAATTAGATTAATGACTGGGGTTATAAAGAGGATTAAATGTGCTAACATACATAAGAAGCTTCACACTGTGTTCAATATCAGCAAATATCTTATAAATTTGATCTGGCCCTATAAATTACAATGACCTTATGACAATAGGCTTAAATTATGGCATATTTTAAACAAAGACTTTCAAATAGTTTCTGAAAGTGAGATGAATCTGAATGTGTTTTAAAAAGAACTAAGTCCAAGTCTTATCATTTACAGGATCATAATAAATCTTTTCTTTTCTCAACTCAAATGAATCCATGTGTACATATCAAAACTCACTTCCCAATCACCAAGTATGTTACATTTATCTGTCATTGGAATGGTTCTGATAAGTATCAAAATTACTCTCCAAGTTATTATTGCAGTATACTGACCTGGGAAACCTTCCAGATTCCCAGAGAGCATGGCTGCTCTCTCTAGTGTCTATGAGTACAAAGATTCAAATCTGAAATTGAGAACAGAATTGTCTGAAAAACAGGGAGCCTACTGGCATTATCAAGTATCTGTTCATAAGACTGTGTGATTTGGGTTTAAACTCAAGGGAAGAACTTAGTTCAGGGAGTCTTGAGGCAAAGATATGGTGGAGAATTAAATATTTAGGGTGATGAGGAGTGGAAGAATTACTTGACTTCTGTCTGTGTTCTGGATAGAGGGACCAGTTTTCAGTACCTATGCAGAGAGAGAAATAAGTCAAAAAGCCATAAGATATGGTTGGTAAAGAGTACGTGAGGTTTTAAGAACAAATAATATTTCTCCAATTTGGTGGGTGGGGTGGGAAAGGAGGGACAGAAGGAGGAAGGAGAAAAATGGGGAGGGACGGAGGGAAGGAAAAAGGGAGGGAGGTAAAATGAGGTCATTTTCATGATATGCAGGCACTAGTCCAAGAAAAGAGAGAAATGAAGAGCCACATCCAGACCACAGGGGCAAGACGGTGAAACAGTAGAAGTTATCTTTTATACATACCTCTCTGAATCCCTCTAGCCCCTGACAGTAGGAATGCTTAATTAAATCCATATTTTTTAAGCACTCCAATCTTTTTTTAATGTCATTATCTTTTATCTTTTGCATCTGGGTAAATACTCCTATTTTGGCACAAGAAAGAGAAGGCAGATTCCAGAAACCATTCTGCTGCTAGGAGACCTTGTAGCCAGAAAATGAGTTTTTGACATATGGGAGAGCCCTCCTCCTCACCCTACACATAGACAGCATGTGGCACCATGTAAAGTGGCCTTATCCCTTCTCCCACCAAGTGCAGCCCAGACCCACAGTTGATTAGAAAAGGCTTAGCTGATGTCTTGCAAGATTAAGTAATTCTGTACACTTGGCTTGCATTTGGGAGTATATCTTCATTTGATTCAAGGGATTTTCTTTAATTTCATGATTATTAAATGCTTTATTTTCCCACATGTGATTAAACTAAGAAAGACAGAATTGAAATTCACCGTCATACTGAATTTGTTTTCCTCCCTCTGGCTCCCACAAGACTTCAAATGTACCCTTGATTTTCTATTTACTAACGTGTTATAAATTGCTATTTATGCCCTCGTCTACCATTATCCAATAAGTGCCTTAAAGACAACAAACCTATTGTTTTACTTCTGAAGGCAGCCAAGTATCTGGGAACATCGTACTAGGAACCCTTTACATATGTTTTGAGACTGATGTTTCCCACATCCATACAATTTCTTTGTTCTCAGGAACTGGCTTTCTAGATCTTCTCAGTTCCTTCGTCCAGCCTGCTGTTTGTGCTTCGAATTACCATAGACCTACTACAGAGCTCTAGCTGAAACCACCAAAAGTTAGTGGCCTGGTCTAAGAAAAGGGCCAGAGAAGGAAGTTTAAAGACTTGATGTATATGACATTGAGATGACCTTGCCACTTTACCTATATAACCTGTCTTTTGGCTTGTTTAATCAAGTTCAACCTCTTTATTCTTTGTACTGAGAAAGGAAACCCACGATATATGTAATTCATTCCTGATCTTTTATGAGAAAGTGTCAGTTAAAAGCAAGAATCCTGATTTTAGGGACAGAAAGCTCAAGTGTTACTTTGAAGACTTTGGATAAGTCCGTCCACCAGGTTGGAGCTCAGGTTTTTCATTCACAATGTTTACTTCCCCAAGTCACAACACTGGTGTGTGGATTCATATGAGTTGTTGCACATTCCACAAATCCAAATACCATACACATCTAAAATCATGTGAAATTACATTTAGAATGGAATGTCTGATGGCAGGCTATAATTGATAAATTTGCATCAGATTAACAGTGGGTTTTCTGCCAAGTAAATATTAAAGTAAGTTTCCTGCTGCCAGGACTAAACCAAGTGACAGTGTGGGCCGGCAGCCCTGCTACCTACTAGGTGCAGGATGAGTTTCTGAGAGCTTTGACTGATCAGCTATATGGCCAATTCCTCTGCAGATAATCAAGGGTTGACTAACTCACAGCAAGGGCGCAAGACAATACCTTGCCCCGCAGTTGCCCATATGGTGGGCAAACGAAGGTTGCTTATGCCAAACGCAGATCCAATTAAAACTTGGAAAGGCTTTTGCATTATCACATTTTCAGCCATAATTAAATTTGCGAACTGACAAGAGCTGCCAAGCTTGCCTCTCTGTTTTAGAAGGTGGGACATCTGTTAACATCAATATGGACATGGGTATGGGAGAAGTCACAAAAATTCTGCCTCAGAACGCACATTCAGAATAAACTAGAGTTTATTTTAAGTTACTGACTACCAAGCCCTCTATGTTGTGTCAACTTCCCCATACGTTGCCTAATTCGTGACTTCTGTTTTAATGGAGATGACATTTCCCCATCATTCATCATTGCTAAAGATTTTAAAGATTAGAATTTACATGTTACTGTTTTCATCAAAGAAGGTGATTTGTGATCAGGAGAAAGAAGCTGAGGGAGGAATCTTGGACCATGTTATGGAACTAGAGAGTACTAGAATTATAACTTGATTTAGCCACCTGTTAAAGGCAACCAAGCTGGGATAGGCATTTAAATAATATTAGTGCATTTGCATTATGCTACAGATAATATAAACTTTCCTATTGATGAATTATTTTCAACTATACAGCAGTCTAATATAGTAGGTAGCTACATACCTGTTTTGTAGAAATGAAGATGCTGAAACATTAAATTACATATTGGCATTCTCACAACCAAGTAATAGAGAGACTAAGAGTAGAATAAGATTTTTAAATCACAGTTTTACCCACATATATTTAAGAGCCACATAAGTTTATGTCCAAAGAATCATCCTCTCACCAAATTTTCTTTCAAGATAAATACAAATTAGTTTTTCAGGTTAATAGGATGAATCCCTGAATTAAACAACATAAGTCAATAGCAATGCTACCAAGGCAACATTGACAAATCTTACATTGGACTATGAAGAAAATCAGAGTGAACCTGGATACTGAAATTCAAAATACTAAAGCAGCAAAGAAAAAGCTACCTTAAAGGAACAAGAAAGACTTGAATTCTGGTCCTTTTTGATATAACTGTGTATGAAATCATTTTAGCATAGTTTCTACAATAGATAGAGGAGATGTGGCTGAAATGGATATTTCCTACAATCCCTTCTTAACAATGGCCTGATTCCCAGGAAGAGCTTGGAGCTGGAATCTGCTTCTTGCATTTCTTTGATGCTTTATTGTCAGATCTAAATTGCAATGGCTCTGTACACAAAGAGGCTTCCCAACAACATTTTACCTATAGTAACTCGGCCTGTAAAGTGTCTTACAAGTCACCATGAATCTTAAATGACAATATACTTAGCCACAGGGGCAAGCAAATTAGTTCTGTAATTTGTTACAAGAGAAGTACAAGAGATCTGTCTGTGGTTTATACAGAAGAGAAGGCAAGCTGTTAGGCACGAAAAGCACCTTAAAATAAGAAAATGGGAAATGGAAAATAAAAAGCATAGTCGGTTAGTGTAGAAAGTCAGAACTTCCCAATAATAGGTCTGTTTATTTCTGATGCAAAGACAGAATACTGGAAGAGTCTATGAAAGCTTTCCCACTAAGAAATTTGTTTGCTCCTCACTGCAGCTCTTTCAAGTAAAAAATCAAAGTAAGGGTGATTTTTCCCCCTTTTAATGGATGAAGGGGAAGAGGGGTGTATCAAGGGTTGTACCCAAGGTCAACATTTAGGAAGCCTGCCCTGTGTCACCAGAGTTAAAGTAGAAAGACCACAATAACAGAAAACATACAACTTTTCTTCATATGACTGTTTCAGATGACCAACAAATTATAACCCAAAGAATGTTCTTATTGCCACTAAGAGACCGTCAGACAAACTAAGTAAAGATTCAAGAAGAGGCACATTAGTGTGTGACTGGGGGATGCGGGGTAGCCAGGAACTCAGGACCTCCTGCTTGTCAAGCAGGGCTGTGCCACTGAGCTAAATGTCCAACTCCAATATGCATGTTAGTAGAGACAGTGTTTAATTCATTCTGAATCTCTGCAAGCACCCAAGACAATATAATGCAGCACTTTGGTTAAAGTTCATCTTATTATAGGAAAAAATGATACTCAGCCATATATATGAAATAACAGTACAGACACTTAAATGGTTTTCCCCCTTGAGCAATTATTCTTACAAATTTCTCCAATATCAGATGAATGCAACTATATACTTAACGTCCTATGATATGCAATTTGGTGGCCATTCTACATTTTCCCTAGGAAACTTTCAAGAAATAAAAGCACACTTCTGGAAGGATTTCTGATCTCCAAGTCATTGAAGATGTCTCTTTTCACTGTTTTAGTTACAAATTACATATGATAATTTTCTGCCTACCTCAGTGGACCTTGAGTTCATCACAAGCCATCTCTCTTTTATCTTTATATCCTGGCCGCTTATCACTTAGATGTGCTCAGTAAAGGAAAATGAACATGGATTAAAGTAGGAGTTTGGGGGTATAATCCAGATAACGTAGTCCGAAATATATGTTTGACACAATTCATTGTATTGCTATTTGGCCAACACTGTAGAAGGTTCAATGAACTCTATACTTCAATTATGTTTAAATTAAACACAAACTGCTTTCTCAAGAGACTGAAACATTTTTAAACTTTTTTCTTTTTTTATTGAGAAAGAAATAGCAATGAGACAGTTTCAAAACAGGTTCGTAGGACAGTTACAATAATTTAATACATTGCATACTGTTGTCTTCATAGTATTTATTCAGTGTACAAGATGCAAACATGATATCTTGTCTAAACACTTTTAGTATAAATCTTTCTTCTCATTGAACTAAGAGAAAGTAGCTGTATATCTATTCTATTTTGTATGTACAGATTTTTTTTCACTACAAAATAAGGATTTGACTGACCTTGTCAGATCCAAAAGTTACATTTTTTGTTATATAGGTCTTGCTTTATCTTGGTCTTAACTATCCAGCAGAAAAGTATAAACACAAGTTATAAAGCCATATTAATATGCTGAGCTATAAAAGGTTCAAGTCAACAACTTGTGACATAGCCAGTTCTTCAGATAACCCGCTACTATTGTGGACTACTAGATTATATTGGATTATTTTGCTGAACTCATGCACCTGCAATATTTGAATGGCAATGGAATACCCATCTCTGACAAAACTAAATGAAAAAGGGGACTATAAAGAGAATGAAACGTTCAGATTCAGGGGCTAGATGAGGTCTCAGGAAGCATCTGTTCCATACCTGCAAGAGCCGTAAATAATCCAGGAGATTTTGTTTCATTAAAACTTTAGTTTTTAAAAAATCAAAAAAAGGAAAAGAATGGAGGGGACTAAAATCTCTCTGTGTGGAACTTCTAACTTCCACACTCTGATTTTTCAGAAAGTGCAGCTCCAAAGAGTCTCTGAAAACTACCACTTGCATAAACATGTCCCTGTTCATACCGTGCTTTCTTCTGCATCAGATTACATTCTGCTGATGTAATCTCCTTTCTAACACACTTTTGACTAAAGAATGGAATGTCCATTTCACACCACTCGAAACCGCTATCTCATTTTTCAGTGCTACAAGGACGCACAGCCCTCCAGCTTCTCAGACACTCATTCTTTTAAAGGCAGTGGTGTAAAGCAAGTTCATTGGCTGAGGGCTTAATAAACTCTCCCGGGGGGCCGGCATCTTTCAGCCTGTCAATTTGAAAATCCTTTCTTGAGCACCATAGATCACTGTGGAGACAGAAATGCACTCACAAAGAGAGACAGCAGGAGAACAGCCAGAATGTAAAAGCTGCAAATAAGCATCTCCAAAGCTGCCACTGATAAACATAATTAATAGCTCAATGGTAACTGAAATCACTCTGAGAATGCAATCTGAAAGACTGCTGTTAGAAAGGGGTCATGAGGGTCTGGCACCTTCAGGAGTAATCAACCAGCACACATTAAGAAATTCTCAAGATGTCCACTTAAAATTTTTTAGATTTCCTACTCAGCTTTCAACTCCCTGACCAAGAAATAAAGCTGTATCAGTCCTCTTGTTCCTTATTTATTTCATTTTACTCTCACATGAAACAAAGGCTTGAGTCTAGTTCTCTAAAAATGTCACATTTTCTTCTTTGTCTTTTAAACCTGATCACATTCTCTATTTCCATAATAGACTTTGCAGCCTGTCCACATACTGCCTTGTGCTGCCTTTTAATTGTATATATTTAAATGTCTTATTTCATCCAATAAGATTATAAACTACTTGAGAATAAGAATAATACCTTAAGCCAGGCGTGGTGGCGCATGCCTGTAATCCCAAGCACTCAGCACTCGGGAGGCTGAGGCAGGAGGATTGTCGTGAGTTCGAGACCAGCCCGAGCTACAAAGTGAGCTTAAGGCCAGCCTGAGCTGCATATTGAGACCCTGTCTCAAAAAGACAAAAAAAAAAAAAAAAGAATAATACCTTATATTTATCTTGGCTGACCCAGAACAGCTGTTGGCATAGTGAAAAGCACAACACAGGTGCTTCAAACAGACTTTTGTTTTGTATGAATGAACCAAGAAACTTGGGAGACTGGGAAAGTTTGATTCTGTCATCCTTTCTGGACCTAACGGAAATGCTATCTCAGAGCATTCGCATCTCATACATTATTGATTTTTACAGGTGCCACCTCTTTCTAAGAAGATACAGGGCACTAACAGCCAACCAGAGTCTAGTCTTCTAATCAGCCACAATCGCAGTCTTATCGTAATCAGAAACCATTGTGCACTTACGACGGGTCCCCTAAATGACAATCATCCCCACCATTGTTCGCTGGTGAATGCATCATAACATCATCAAGGCAGAAACTGCCCCCTGAAGTATTGGAATGGAAAAAATTAGGCACCAGCAGGTAATTTGGCCTTGTCTGTCTTTTGGAAAACTCAGAGAAGACTTGAAGCAATTGTAGAAACCAATCAGCTAGGGCAACTCGATACAGTGCTCGCTTCACACATGAGGAAGATCATTGCACAGCCATGATTTCCATATCCCTCCCTGGGCTGCAACTGCCGTACAGTGAGTAATATGCCCTTCCCCCACCCGGAATGACTTGTCTGAGTTGATTTAGGCATAGGTTTGTCCAGACATAAAAAAAAATTGGCAAAAGATTAATTATTTTTAAATAGAAGATGTGGGGAGGAAAAAATCCAATCCTGGAATGGCCAGTCTCAAACAAATACAGGAACCAGAATATGATAGAAGATGTTTTAGAAAAAATATAGCAAGCCCAACAAGAGATAGGTTTTGACTGATGTGATTTGATGAAAATTTTTTTTTTTTGTATTTTAATTAGGGCCTATAGGCTCTCACTACGCAGATCAGGCTCATGGTGATTCTCCTATTCTCAGCCTCCCAGGTGCTGGGGCTGCAGGCGTGCACCACCACGCCCAGTCTCAATGGCTGCCTCAAGGCTGCCCAGGTACAGGGCTGGCAGGGCACACCCAGGACGAAACATGGGTGCTGCATCAGCCAATCAGGCACTGGAATCTGCTGAGCCATCTGGCCGGCCCTTGATTAATGTTCTAGCAAAGAAAGAACCATTCTGTCTCCCAGGGCAGCTATTAACTTGTTGCTTCAATCTATAGGCATGGGGCTCAGAGAGATAGTTCAGTAGAATAACTTACCTGCCAAGCGCAGGGTCCTGAGTTCAATCTCCCGTACTGAAAATTAAAAAGAAAAAAATCTGTAGACGTGAAGCGCCTACTACATGCAAATGACTCTCTGAGCAGTGCAAGTGTGCAAAGATAGAGATCCGTCCCAACCTCCAGCAACATAGTATTGCAAATATCACATGATACAAACAAGAACTATAAGGCATAAATCATCAGACAATCTAAGAAAAGTAGCAGTGTGTTTTATGTGAGAAAATGATGTTTTACTTTGACATTCCATAGAGATTATGATTCTCTAGGCTTGCTGATACCTAAGAATTGGTAGATAGGTAGGTAGATAGATAGATAGATAAATAGATAGATAGATAGACAGACAGACAGATAGATAGATATGTTTATGAAGCTCAGATACTTTGTAGAATTACTCACAGAACTCCAATTAGACAAATTTTAAATTATCTGGAAGGTAAGACAACTTACACAGGGAGTGATGGGATGATGCATATTGGATTAGGAAGAGGCATAGCTGTTGGTCTAGTTTTGAGGAACAAATGGGGATTTTATAGCCAGAGAAATGTAAAGGTCAGAAACATTCAGGGAAAGGGGCAGCCTAGGAAGAGCACAAAGGAAGGTCTCAAAAAGTACAACAGCAGAACAAAGGACAGCTGTCAAGAAAGGAGGATTTGGAGCCAGAAAGCAGAGAGGCAAGATAATAATTGAGTTTATTCTTTAATAACCAGGGACTAATAACCAACTGGTAGTTTTTCATTAGAAGACTGATATGATGGAACTGTTACTTTATGAAGAATTGCCAGATAAATTGGAGCTTTTGCATGGACTACATTTGAGAAACAATAAAACTTAGCAATGCTGATAAGGGCATTGCAGTGCATGAAGCCAAAATGGCACACTCAACTAGGGCAGTACAGTGGAAGAGGAAGGCTTTAACATAAGATACTCAGGATGTAGGATTTTGGTCATCATTGTAGGTGCAGGTCAAGGAGAAGAGAGAGTCAGAGAACAAGGTGTTAATAAAACTAAGTACTAATCCAAAAGAAAGCACTCAGAAGTTGAGCTGCTCCTGATTACATAGGGGTGAGGTTGGTAAAATGATTTGCCTGTAAGATGTGTTGAGTACAAAGCATTTGAAAAATATCTGAGTAGAAACATGTAGTATGGAGATAAGGGGACAGAAGGTAACAAGCGAATGAAACAGGATGCAGGTAGGATGATTGAAAGTCACCCACACTGTGCAAACCAGGACACACAGAGCCTGCTGCTCAGCTCCAGCTAGCTACCTGTGCCATGACAAGCATATATAATGTTTCATGTAAAACTCTCATGAGTTTAAAGACTGACAACTCAAAAGTTTAAGAAACACTGCATAACATTTGCAGCCTCCGGTCCAAGACAGTAATTGGATAGAAATCCATCACTAGAGCTTTTGACAAGTTAAATATAAGTGTATAGTTGTGGGTTTGTTCTTTGTCATAGGGAATGGATGAAATAACCAAGAAAGCAAATGAACAAAGAGAAGAAGAGAGGGAAAATTGCAACCTCTGGAAATAGTAGCATTCAATTAACAAAGCCAAAGAAAATAAAAGCCAAGGAAGATACGGAATAAGAAGAACGCAAAAAATGGGTCCTTAATGAATACAAATTCAAAAGCAACAAATGATTTTGTATTAAATACTGCCGAGTCTTCATGGAGGAAGTAGTGTAAGAAATGGTTCTGTAAGTTGATTTATTTACAGGGCAATTTTTGTGTGTATTAAGGAGAGTAGAGAATTTCCTTTATGAATTAAAAACTATATACAGAGTCAGTGCCTACAGTTCCAGAGATTCCTTTTTCTCTTGTTCCCTTCCTTAAGTAGCATCCTTCATAAATATCTGTACTCATGGGCAGTGGTAGTGTGCCCCATTCCTAACCATTGTTTCTAACCAAGAGCCACAGCAAAGACAGAATGAAAGAAGGGGATTTAGGGAAGAAGAGAACTTTCAAGAAAGGAGGGGAGCAAGAGTGTATAAGCACTGATAGAAGGAACTTACAAAGATTTCCCTAAGAGTGAAGACAAACACCTCTCCATTCGAATAAATGCTAGCCATGCATGAAGCTTGGAGCTCTCGTGTAACTGCTGATGGAATATGAATTAAACAAATCCCTTTGGGAAATGGATATCATTCTCTAAACCTGAAATGTGCGTGCACTGTCATGAGTTGACAGTTTCACTCCCACTGAGGTGCATGTTTACCACAGAGGCATGTGCAAAAATGAGCCTCGTGTTGTCCGTATTAGGCAAAAACTAGAATCTAATGCTTATCAATATCACACTGCATCAGTGCATCATGGCATAAGGACTGGTACCACACAGCAATGAGAAAGAATAAACTATTTCCCCCTGCAACCTGTGCCTGTGACACAGGAAATGAAAGAATCCAGACACAAAATATGCCGATTACATAAAGCTCAAAAAGCAGCAAAACCGTGTTATAAAAATTAAGTGGGAAAGTTGTTCAGTTTGGAAGGGGACAGTGGCTGAGAGAGAACTGGGAGATTTCCAAGGTGCTAATAATATTGTTTCTTCATATGGGTAATGATTACAAGAATAATTTATGAAATGTATTAAATTGCACATTTATAATCTGTGTAATTTTTTTCTTTGTGTATGTTCTAATATATCCAGGGATTGCACTTAGGACCTTCCACTTGCCAGGCAGATCCTTATGCCACTGAGCTATGCCCCTGACCCTGCACATTCTGCATTAAAGGCTTATTTAAAATTCTATAGGATCAGTGCTTAGGGTTGGTGTTTAGCAGAGGATGTCAGACAGCACTAGCCAAAGGAGCAGTTAACCTGAAATTTAAAGACTTCATTGTTTAGCTTCTACACTTTAATTTATTTTTAACTTAGAACATAATTAAGATTTTTATGTTCAGAAAAGGGAGAGGAAACATTTCTACTTTACAAAAGTAAACCTTAACAAACTGCTCTTGTTTACACAATGATAGCATCCATTTTTATATTAAGTGAGTAAATCTCCCACTTAAGACATATTCTAAAGTCCAAAGATTGAGGCTAAATTAAAGTGTAAGAACAGGACAAGTGCTGATTTAATGGGATAGGAAATTGTTGGGAAGGTGGATTTAGATAACAAATGAGAGACAGCCTGAAGGGATGCGAAACTCCCTGAGTTTATTTCACTACAGCTTCAAGTCTGAAATATCCGGCTGGAATCTCTAAGAGAAGCCTACAGCAGGTGTTAAGAGTGCTTAGTTTAAAATGATTTCATTTGTGCCTGTATAACAGAGTAGGGATGAAAAACATCCTGCCAAATGGACACACACACGTGAGAGCTCATGCACGCACACACCCACAGGCTCATGTTCACGCACTCTAGTTTCCGTTGATTGACAGGAGCTGCCTACACACGCAGTGCTAGGAGAGACTCTGAGGTCCTATACATTATGGATCCGAGAGTGTCAGGACAGCTCATCCATATTTATGACATGACCGACAAGAAATGTTAGTGACCAACTCATCCGGGTTTGCCCAAGACTTCCTTGGTTTTTAACAATGAAAGTTATACATGCCCCGAAATAACAAACGCTTGTTTTCCATGGAATCATTCATGTGAGTTAGTAATCTCTTTTGCACAACCAATATTTTATAAAAAACACTTCATATCCCAAAATCTCTAATTTATCCTGTAAAATGAGAAAAAATATCTGTATAGGGAGCCATAGTGAAGATGAAAGAAGATAATATTCATAAAACCATTTCAGCTTACAGGACAGAATTTCAGTTACCACTGTTAGTTTGCTTTGCTTTCTTGGTCAAAGAAACTTTTTCTTTGGCCTAATGTTATGTTATTTGATAAATTTACAATCCAAGTTTAAGTGTGGTGGCGCAGGCCCGTAATCCCAGCACTCGGGAGGCTGAGGCAGGAGGATTATTGTGAGTTCGAGACCAGCCTCAGCTACAAAGTGAGCTTAAGGCCAGCCTGAACTGCATAGTGAGATCCTGTCATACCCAAACCCAAGGAAATTTCACATCAAAGTGCCCACCCATCTTTGTTTAAATCAGAGTGTTCAGAAAGTACCCTTGCCTTATTAGTGTGTGCTAGGAAGACCGCATAGAACAGAAGTTGGAAACTGATTTGTGTAGGGCTGTACATGTATTCTTAATCTATTAACAAAACCTTCACAAAAAAAAGACAAAAAAAAAAAAAAGAAAATCAATGTCATACTGAAGGACATTTTCAGTTACTTTAATTTTCATTTGTGTATATTAGTCGTACAAACCAGTGAGTTTCATTTTGGCATATTCCTAAATGTTGGTAACATTGGGTCACTCACTCCATTAGCTTTCTTCTGCCTTTCTGTCCCTTCCACACCTCCTTTTTCATTTCTCTAATCATCTCCCTTTCACTTTCATGCCTTCCTTCCCTTCCTCCCTCCCTCATTTTGCTCCTAAATATCTTACATAAGAGAAAACATGAAATATTTGACTTTTATGTTCTGAGTCTTACTTATTTCTCTCAACATCATACCTTCCAATTCTATGACCTTTCATGAAAATGACACGTTTTTCTTCCTTATGGCAGAATAATACACAATTGTGTCTATCCACCACATTTTCCCCGTTCATTCATCTGTTGTCAGTCTCTTAGGCTGGCTCCATAGCTTAGTTAATGCAATGCTTCAATAAGCTTGGTGTCTCTATACTGTGTGGACGTTTCATCCTTTAAGGAACATGCCAAGGAATGCTACAGTTAGATCAAATGGTGGGTCTAACTTTAGTTTTTGAAGCCACTTCTATACTGAGTTCCACAATGGCTAAACTAATTTACATTCCTACCAGCCATGTAGACGAGCTCCTTTTCCCCTCCATCTTCACCGCATTTTTTTTGTGTGTGTGTTCTTGAAAATAGCTACTTGCATACCATAGATGGTTAAAGACATTGCACATTTTTCATCGTTTTTTTTTTTTTTTTGGTCATTTGTACTTTTCCTTTCGAGAGGTGTTTGTTCGATTCATTTGCCTAGTTAGTAATTAAGCTATTTGTTATTTTGGTATTTTTAAAAGATTCTTTATGTATTCTAATATTAATGCACTGTCAGCAAACTAGCCAGCTAACAAAGCTCTTGTTTATTCTGCAGGCTGTGTCTTCACTCCACCAGTTGTTTCCTTTGCTAGGTGCAACCCTTTGACTTGATATAATCCAGGAAGAGAATTTTAATCAGGGCCATGCCTAACAGCATTAATCAGGTAAAGGTTTTGTTAATAGATTAAGAATACATGTACAGCCCTACACAAATCAGTTTCCAACTTCTGTTCTGTGCGGTCTTCCTAGCACACACTAATAAGGCAAGGGTACTTCTGAACACTCTGATTTAAACAAAGATGGGTGGGCACTTTGATGTGAAATTTCCTTGGGTTTGGGTATGACAGTGCCCTGTGCAGCCATCCACAGCAGCGATGGAGTGAGCCTCTCCCACGTGTATTTCACCCTAAAAGCGTCCCTGTCACCTCACCCATGGCTCAGCTCCTATGACAAGGACTCCTCAGAACACACTCTTCAAAAGCTGCTGTTCCCCACAGCAGGTAATGAGAAGTTCACGTGTGAATTCCAGATGAGTTGAAAATCTTTCACTCTTCCAGGAAGAAATTCTGAGTGAAAGAAAAAACAATGACCCATGAGTGAAAGCCAGGGAACTGGGTTCACATTTGGGTCTTTGCTCAGCTTCATGACTTCATCTCATCCTCTACAATATAAAAAGATGGACTGGCTAATCTCCATACAAAGATAAGGCCCAGCTGTAACGCCCATACTTCTTTTTCCAGATTTCATCCTTAAAGGCAGCATTATCCCAAATGCTTGACATAACAAAGTGTTTGCTTAAGGTCTTTCACTGTTTTGTTTTTTGCTAATAAAAAAAAAAAAAAACTGTATTTACTTAGCAGCATTCAGAATGTCAATGAAACAGTTGCAACTTTTCTTTTTGCAATTAGAGTGATATTCAGTTATCACAACAACTATCATTTCATATAAGCTGCATCAGAGACAACTGAAGATGAAAAACTACCATCCCCACACATAACCAATTTGAACTGTGCACCAACAAGGACCTGCTTTAAATTTCCATGTCAGTTTACAGCCCCCACACTGTACCAGGCAAGGTTAGTGGCTATTGAAAATAACACCAGGACAGCAGCAAAAAGGCAGTAAAAAAAAAAAAAGCAAGAAGGCTGAAAAAGGCAAGAAAGAGAAGGAGGAAGATGAGGATGAAGAGGAGAAAGAAGATGAAGAAGAGGATGATGTTGGGCCAGGGAGATGGCTCAGTAGAATAAGTGCTTGCCTGGCAAGCAAAGGGTTCTGAGTTCAATCCCCAGGACCACAAAAAAAGAGGATGATGTTGAATAAGTTGGTTCTAGCTCAGTGTTTTTCTTGTCTATAAAGCACTTCTTAACCGCTTGTACACAATTCACTCCTTTTGAAGAAAAAAAATTGAACTGTAAGGCTGTGTAATATTTGTTTTTAACTGTACAGTGGCTCTTTTTGTATAATTAACACACTACAGAATGTGTCTTAAGATCTTTCACTGTTACATGCACAATATCCATTTGGGTTTCTGCCTCCTGGGATATTAATAACTAATCTTAATTAGGTATTATCTCTGCTTTAAAAAAAAAATCTCTACCACAACACCCTCATACATTTGGACATGCAAATTATCCTCTCATTTCTGCTTTCTCCTTTTTGCACCTTTGAACAAATTCTCCATCTTCCACATCCCAGGCCATACTTTCACCAGTGGAAAACACAGGTTTCCATAAGTTACCTCTATATACAGATTGACTGAGAAAGAAAAGAAGTCTCATTGCTATGGGGATAAGAGGTCCTCCATGCTGCATAGATACTGCACTGATTGGTCTTATTTTTGTTCCAGTAAAACTGTAAAGACCCAAAATAAAAAGCGTAATGGGAGTCAATTCTTATGGTAGTAACTGTAATGAGAAGGGGAGATGTTATGATGTACACACTGGACACATGAAGCTGGAATTGATAAAAATTATTCTGTTCTTCCTTAAAGTTTCCTTTTAGAAGATCACAAGAGACAGACCAGAAGCCCTGCTCCACTTGCAATCAGGACAGTCCATTTGGCCTTCTGCCACCTCTCCCGGCTGTCCCTGAGCAATAGTCACATGTGGATGGGCACTCAAGTGACTTTTAGTTTACCCAGTGAAGAAAATAGAGTCTGTAGTTTTAAAATACTGTGCTGACAATGCATACAGAAAAGGAATTGCTTCCATAGAAGCTACAGAGTGAATTTTTAATGGGACTTAACTATAGGACTAAAAAATTCATGCATCATGCCCTTTTACTGTCTTATAAGTGAAGTCTCTGAAGAAGCTCCACACAGAAGAAATACTAGAAAATGATTAATAATAGCCCATTTTATTTTTAACTGAGCCTTTCCAAATAATCCTGTAGTGGTTGATACATTGTGTCAACTTGAGGAGTTAAAAGCTCAAATAAATCAGCTTAGCAGTTCCACACCATAGGGCAAGGAGACCCCATCCCTAGGGCATGGAAGCTCCACCCTAGAGTAACTCATCCCTTAAAGGGTATAAAAGAGAACTGAGGAAGGTTGGAGCATTCCGCTTCCTGGAGCAGAAGCTCTGGTCTTCGCAGGCAACAAGGAAGGAAGGGAGAGAGGCAGCCACTGCTCCTGGCTTTGATCTTTGCTGTTTCCTGCGGCCGGGAATGGCTTCCTTGTGCTACTTTGCCTGGGAGCCAGCTGAGCAAGGACTGAAACCTCCACTGTGAGCTAAATAAGCCTTTCCTTCCCTCATTTTCAGTGTCAGTTATTTTGTCCCAGCATCAAGGAAAAAGTAACCAAGACAACTCCTAAAATATGAGTGGCAATGGAATTGAGTTATAACACACAATTCAAGATTCAATGACACACATTCAAGACCTGTTCATCATCACCCGCTTCTCACATGCAAGCCCGGGTCCAATTTTTTTTCATGTGGCTCCAAATAACAACAAATATTCAGGTAGAAGAAGAAAAGAGATAGCAACCCTCTTACTAGGCTACACAAGTCCAGTAATTCCAATGCCTAAAGAAGTGTTGACCAAACTGAGCAATCCTTACAAAAAAAAAAGAAAAGGAAAGGAAAACTGTTATAACTGGTAAAAAGAAATCAGAAAAAAAAATTCAAAAATCATTATGGATACCCTTTTAAAACATGTTGGATTGGCTGACAAAAGATAGCTCAGCAAACTAAAGGACCTGCTTAGGCAGAGTGCAGCAGCTGGGTTCAATCCCTGGCATGCCATGCCATCCCTATCCCTGGGGCACGCTGAGCTGGCAGTTGAGACTGGGCATGGTGGCATGCACCTTGATCCCAAGTGCTTGGGAGGCTAAAAGCAGGAGAATCACTATGAGTCGGATCTAGGTAGTAAGACCCTGCTGACCCTGCAGACCCTGTACCACGTATATACACACATACATACATACATACATATGCACATACATATGTACTAAAAAGCATGGTGAAGCTGTCTACTTATGAACCCTGTCCAATCAGTATCTTGGTCTCCAAGTCACAAGTCAGTAAACAATAATTTACAGACCAATTCTAGCTCAGGGCCCATTTTTTATGAATTGAATTTTATTTGAATGCAATCATGTCCATTTCCTGACATTTTCTATGGCTACTTCTACTGCATGTTGGCAGAGTTGAATAATTGCCACAAAGATGGTATGACTTGTAAAGCCTAAATTATTTATTTCCTAGGCATCTACAGAAAGCAAAAAGTTGGTAATTCGGTTCTAAGCAGTCATATTTACCACTTGCTCTCCATGGAAAGGCAAGAAAAAGACAAAGAAAAGAACAAGTAAGAAAGCAAAGGACGATTTCCTTCCTACTCAACTAACTCACTTCTGTTCCTGTTACTCCATCAACATGATCATATGGTGGAGCTAAGTCACCTTTTCTTCATATGATATTTTAATTTTTTTCTCCCTGGGATTGAACTCAGGCCCTTGGGCTTACCAGGCAAGCATGTATTCTACTAAGCCATCTCCCCAGCCCCTGATGTTTCGATTAAAACACTTTTTTCATTTTATGAGCTACCCTCAGGACATATTGCCAATATATTCACATTATCATTATTATTATTATTAACACAAGTTAGAGAAAAATTTATGCATGCAGCATAAATGAAAATATAATTACATAATCTAAACTTAAATATAGCACATGCATAATGTATTCTAATACTAAAATTCAAAACAGGGCCAGCTAGGTAGCTCAGCAGATCAAAGCCCCTGCTTAGGTAGAGTGCAGGACTGGGGTTTGATCCCCAGCTTGACATGCAGGCCCCTCCCTTGGGGCACACTGAGACAGTGACTGATCCTGGGCATGGTGACGTGCGCTTATAATCCCATCACTAGAGAGGCTGAAAATGGGAAAATCACTATGAGTCCTATCTATATAGTGAGACCCTGTAAAACCTGTCCTAAACACATTTAAAAAAATAAAATAGAACCTGCAAAATGGCTCAGTAGAATAAGCACTTCCCTGGCAAGCGCAAGGGCCTGAGTTCAATCCCTGGTTCTGCAAAAAATATTAAAAAATTAAAAATTCAAACTAAAACTGTTTAAAATATTTTCAAAATTTTAAAAACAAATATGCATCTATAGGCACAGACTCATGAGTCCTGAAAGTAATTGTTGTGTGATGTAATTTTCTCCTTTTTTTACCTTTCCAAACCTTCACAAATAAACATATATGTGTTTTAAATACTCAAAAAATATTGGACTATTAACCTGGACGAAAAGACCCAGATTAGAGGCAAGAAAGTATTGCATTTCCATCTATTTCCACCAAGCTATTATGAACTTTAACAAGGGACTCCAGAAATTACAAGTCACAATTTCTTAGTCTTCTTGAAACTTCTCTAGAGTAGTTTCTAAAACTTCCTCTTCTGGTCCATGGGTGGCCAAGGATCCATTTGTTCCCAGTTTCTTGGATCAATGTTGAAAAGCCAGTATTATGAGAACCATCTCAGAACCTGGTACTCCAATAGATTCAGAACACTGGTAGCTTCACACTGTGGAGATGAATCATATCTTGAAACCAATCCCAGGCTAAGCAATGTCCCTTTCATTGGACCGCTATATCTAAAAATGGGACTGTAGCAATAACTTTCTTGCCTGTTTCCTTTGCTGGGTAAGTCCTAATATTTCTAACTGTACTTTTTCACAATTTGCTGTTAATTTCTTTTATGATAAGAGAAAAAAAATACATAGGAAAGAAAATGAAATCCTCCAGTGAGAGTATTGCTTTGATAGGCAGATTTGCCTCACTGCACTGTGCACTCCAATCCTCCACAAAGGCACAGATAATGAAATGCAAGCTCTGGGTGGACAAGTGAGCGTCTCATAAAACTGAGAAGCAATTTGCTTCCATCACTGTTCTGTGTGGGTAAATGTCCCCTTAGGAACATGCCAGCTATGCTGAATGCCACTTACCCGCACTGTGCTCACAAGCTGAAGGCTTTAAGGCCCTTCAGTTTCATGTAGAATGCAAAAGAGTTGTTGCGCACCAGCCCAATATTGACAAGCTTTCGGAGGCTTCCACTGGTAAGTTATGACCAGTGTTTCCCTGTCTGGCCAACCACCACCACACCACCACCACCACCACCACC
>PVKA01014806.1:0-51513 GCA_004027165.1 Ctenomys sociabilis | reverse complement strand
AAAAAAACAAAACAAAACAAAAAAAAAACACCACATCCTTTTGGCATTCACAGGTAAATGGATACAACTAGAGGCTGTGCTCCTAAATGACAGGAGTCAGACCCAGATGTGTAAACATTGTATTGTCTCCCTAGTGTATGAATCTGAAAGTGTATACAATCTTGAAAGGTACAAATAGATACAGTAAAAATGAAGCAACTGAGCAAAAGGAAGAAACAATTGGGATGGGGGAAGGGAGAAAAGAAAGGAAAAAAAGGAAGGAAAAATAATCATGTATATGTATATATACAGGATCGCTAAGATGATTGCTACTAATTTCTTCAGGTTTTCTGAAGGTAGCAGGTAAGGCTTACTTTGAGGGCAGCGTTGTGCAATATAAGCACCACTGTTGCCTGCTCAGCATCTTGGGTTTTTTAATTTGAAATTGTGTATTATTTCTAATGCCTCATCTATTATTTTTATGTTCTCTTTAAAATAAATAATAAAGAAAAAGAAAATAAAAAAGCCATAAATAATAGCATATATATTTTTATAGTCTGCTCAGTCCCCAGAGTTCTTAATTTTTTTTTTTTTTCATGTATTTAGTACAGGGTCTTATTCCATAGATGCGACTTGTAGTGATCCTCCTGTTTAGCCTCCCAGACACTGGGATTACAGGCACGTGCCACCATGCCCAGTCTCAGTTTCAGTCTCAGAGTGCCCCGGGGGTGGTACCAGCACGGCACATCAGGGAGTGAACCCTGGCCACTGCGTTGTTTCTTTGGTTGTAGAAAGTGATTCAGGTATTAATTATTGAAATTGTACTATAATTCAGCTTTAAAGAAAAAAAGGTATACAGCTACATTCTCTTAATTCAATGAATAGAGGCATCTGCTCTAATAGTGTTTGTAAACAGAATATCGTGTTCGCACCTTTACAACAAATGACCACTAAGAAAACAAAATGCAATGTATTAATTATTGAATCCATTGTAATAATTTGACTTGAAACTGTAAAAAAAAAAAGAAAAAGTGATTCAGATATGCACCCTGCCGTTAAAGACCTCAATGCCAACAAGTGGGAAACAGGTAGTCAGACCTTAAGACAAAGCAAAGCGAACTGGTGCCAGATGAACCAGTTGCGGAGCGATGGGGCGTTCATTCCAACCAGAGGCCTGGGAACGGGCTACACAAGGCACTGCCCTCCACGGCAGGTGATTCCATTAGGGATGAAGAAGGTATTTTTGGTTGAAAGGGTCTTAACTCCAACTATTCCGGATCCAAGAGACAGAGCCCATTGCAAAGTTGCTTATTTTATTTTATTCTTGAAATATTGACTAAATATTTTTTATTAGTTTTATTGAGAAACATAGCAATGAGACAGTTTCAAAACCAATTAATAGGACAGTTTCAATAATATATACAGTGCACATTGTCTTCGTAGCTTAAGCAAATGAAAAAGTGCAGCTGGGGTGTCTGAGTGCAGCACTTGCTTTACAGGAATTCATGTCACAGGGAGGAGAGGCTGGGCCACAGACTGCTCTCGATTCGATTCGTATCACACCGAGCGCCTCTAGGTCATGTCTGACAGCCAGTGCCGTCTGCATTTGGCTCGTGAAAGGGCTCTGCCAGTGACGTGTGCTTACGCAGGAAGTGAGGTCTGAGCAGAGGCATGAACGCGTTCCCAGGAGCTGATGTTCACCAAGATTCGTTCAAATAACTTTAAGCAGGACTGAGAAAGGCTTTAAGAGGACTTTCTGGCTCCGTTGGAACTACAGGGAGTGGGAAAAAGCTCATTCAGGGCTTCCCAAGAGATGGGGGGACACCAAAGGAGCAGAAAAGGAGGGCAGGCATGCAGAAATAGGTGGTCTCTTCAGTGACTAAAGGTTAGCATCTTTTTAATTTTTTAGGGAAGGGTCTACAGGCTGTTCAAAGTCTCACTACTAGATTGGACTCGTAGTGATCTGCCTGTTTACAGCCTCCCAAGAGCTGGGATTACAGGCGTGTGCCACCAGGCCCAGTCTCAATTGTCATCTCAGCACTCCCTGGGGGGCGGGGCTGGCACAGCAGGCCCGGGGATCAAACCCTTGTTCCCTGCACCTGCTTGCATGTGCTTTAATACACTGAGCTATTTGGCTGGCCCAAGGCTAGCATTTTGAGGCAAATGGTGTTTTCTGCACCAGAAAATGACTGCTGAAGACAGGGACTGGAAATGAGGCCTGTTTGGCAAAGCTGTGAGGGGCCTGGGTGGATTGGTAAGAGCTAGCGAAGGGCTTGAGCAAGGGATATTGTGGTTGGACCTCTGTGGCCCTGTTCCTCTATTGAGAAATATGGTTTTTGGGCTAACTTTTCCGATCTATGTCTAAGTTGTTAGGACCACACATCCATCTCTTTTCTTTCCTCACATTTATATCCAAATGTAAAATCAAGGTTGCAAGGATTACTGCTGTCCAGAATTCATGGACTCTTTGATACATCTGTAACTTTCACAATGCGGCCGGCCAGGGGTGGGGGTGGGAAGGAGAAGGAACACTGTGGAGGTGGTTCCCATCTGCGTGGCTTCTTGGCTTGGGCGGGAGACGTGGGAATATGGCTATCTCTGGAACCCTGGACTACAGTTGTGAATGGATTGTACCCAAAATTTGAGTGTGGCAGTTTAAGCCGGGTGCGGTGGTTCACATCTGCAATCAGCACTCAGTGGTGAGGGAAGAGGAGTAGGAGGGAGAGGCCAGGCTGGGCTACATTCTGAGAGACTCTGTTGCCAAACACAAACACGTAGGTGTTACTATCTTTCAGTGTTCAGAAACTTTTTATTATAAATATAAATGCACCAATTGAAAAAATGAGAACGGGACAATATTAGTGGGAAAGTTTTGATTTACTTCATGGGGAAGGCTGGCTCAGTGGATTAAAGCGCCTGCAAGCAGGTGCAGGGGCTGGGGTTCCATCCCTGGGTCTGCCTTGCTGACCACCCCCCATGCACTGAGACCGTAATTGAGACTGGGCGTGGTGGGGAGCGCCTGTGCTCCCAGCTCTTGGGAGGCTGTAAGCAGGTGGATCACAGGGAGTCTGACCTAGTAGTGACATCCTGAACACCCTGTAGACTCTTCCCTAAAATACAAAAAAAAAAAAAAACAAATTTGGGGGGAGTCATTCAAGCTAATCATTATGGAGATAAAACAAAAGTAATGGATACTTCAGTAAAATGGGAGGTTCTGAAAAAATTAACTGCTTTGGCTGTTAAAAATTCCAGGAAAAAAAAAAAAAGGAAAAATAGATTGCCTTCCAAGAGTTATGACTGCAGTCAGTGTCAACATTTAGTACTGAAAGGAGTGAGCAGAGCAGAAGAAATCTCCAAAGTTGGAAGGAAACAAGTCTCGGGAGGGTCACGGTGCTATTTCTGAGAAATGTACCTTGAGTAAGAAGCAAAAGCCTCCCACTTCCTGGCAGAGCTTGGATTTATTATGGTAGACTTGGAGCCAGAAGATGCTAATACTTTCCTTTAAAGCCCACAGGGAATCAAGTGTTTTTATAGAAAAAGCAGACACCAGAGAGCACAGAAGTCAAGGAAAGATGACGGGATAGTCTCTGTCATCTAGAGGAGAGGACAAAGGATGACTAAGCTATAGTCAGCCTCTATGTCCACACAGTCTGCATGGACTCAAGCAACCGAGCCTGACAATACTGGAGAAAGCAAAGATCTATGCTGACCATGTACAGAGCTTTTCTCCGCCACTGTTCCCTATCCCGTAGAGTGTAACAGCTATTTACATAGCAGCTAGGTATTACAAGTAATCTAGAGATGATTGCAAATATTCCAGTGATTGCAGAGGTGAGGTGCATTATGTCATTTACGTAAGCGGCTTGAGTATCTGTAGGTTTTGGTATCTGCAGAGGGTGCCGGGACCAATTCCCCACGCGTGCTGAGGGGGGACTGTATTTGTCATTTCTACAAGAGCAGGCCAGATGTAATCTTTCTCAGGAACATTTGCCCACATATCCTGACAACTGCTGGGTAGGAGGAAGCGAGTTGCACTGCTTTACATATAAGTGAAAAACCACAAGGTGAGGGACAATACTCGGTGTGCCCCGCCCTGTCCCAACACAAAGGCAGAGGAAAGCAGGCCCTAGCTACCTGCCAAGGGACTATTTTTGGGGAACACACACACACACACGCACACACACACACACTCTCTCTCTCTCTCTCTCTACTAGCAATACTTTTCCTAGTCTCTAAATAGTAGTTAAAAATTAAATTTCCATGAATTAACCTATGTTGGAATAGCTTTCAAAGTGACCCACAGCTAGAAGTTGGTAAGAGATCAACATATAAAAACACCTTGGAATGAAAGGAATAAACAACACTGCAGTGTGTTTCCTCAAGTGTGTGTTTGTCATTAGAATGGAATGCTAATTAAATCTTGCCTGGTAGTGTTTTTTTCCTCTTTCTTCTCTCCCCCCACCCCTTCTTTCTTGCTGTATTTGTCTCCTCTGTATTCTGAGCCTGAGACATGAAAGGAAGTCTCTTTGGACCTGGTCGGGCTCCTTCATGACAAGCTGGAAGAACAATGGAGAGCAACTGAAGCACTCAGGCCTACAGACGTGTGTCAACAGCTCGTCACAAGCCAAGCATCACGTAATATGAGTCATGTATTTATGCGTGGGAGGAGGTGAAGATGCAGTCTCTGCCCTTTAGGAATTCCTTATCACTGTATATACAAAGTAGGATAGATATACAGCTACTTTCTCTTAGTTCAATGAAAAGAAAGACTTATACTAATAGTGTTTAGAGAAGATACCATGTCTGCATCTTGTACTATGAATAACTAATAATAAGACAAACATATGCAATGTATCATTGTAACTGTCCTACTAACCTGTTTTGAAACTGTCTCATTGCTATTTCTTTCTCAATAAAATTAATTTAAAAAAAAAGAGCCGGGCGTGGTGGCCCATGCCTGTAATCCCAGCACTCGGGAGGCTGAGACAGGAGGATTGTTGTGAGTTTGAGACCAGCCTGAGCTACAAAGTGAGCTTAAGGCCAGCCTGAACTGCATAGTGAGACCCTGTCTCAAAAAGAAAAAAAAAAAAAAAAAAGGAATTCCCTATCAGGGGAAACAAGTGGCTGTTCTGTAAAATACACCCGGGACCTCTGGCTGAGGTGTAATTTGGGCTCTGTCATGGCTGACGGTTGATAAAAGCATCACAGGAAAGGATGAAACTGAAGAATGGAGGAATTAAGTGCAAGCGGCCTCTAAACATATTCCAAATAAATGTCTGCTTACATTCGGAACCACTCCACCCTGAGCAGGCCAAACAGATGTGCCGTGCATCCAGCTCCCTTTGACATTTGGCATTTCCCATACTTGCTGAAATAGTGGGAATTGGTCACCGCTCTTCCTTAAGAGATGACACCACTTTGCTCCTGTGCCTTTAGTTGTTGAGTCTGCAGCCTCTTGCTTTACCTTTTGTAGCCTGTACTGCTGCTGAAATGCTTCCTTGGCCTAGACAATATCTAAAATGTATACGACTCTGAAACTTTTAAAAATCACTTATTTGGTACAGGGCCTTGCTAGGCAGCTTGGACTCATAGTGATCCTGTTTCAGCATCTCTAGTGTTGGATTATAGATGTACACTGGGTTTTGGTGGCTGGGTTTTGGTGGCCAGGACAGTGTGCGGTACTGAGGATCAAACCCGGATCCCTGTGCTTGCCAGGCAGGTGCTTAGACCACTGAGCCACGGTGAAACAGGTTATAAGGAACCCAGGCTGTGATCACCCCAGTACCAATGTGGGTGATCACAGTACTAAGTGGGACCTCTGCCATAGACTTGGTTGTTAAAAGTCAGCCAGGGCACTCTACTCCTGGCAGTGGCCCAGGCTCTGGGATACAGCAGAGTATGGACGCAGGGGGCAAAGCAGAACCACTGCAGGAGGCAACTATCCACCACGCAGTGTAGTAAAATTCTAGTTTCTTTTTCCCAACCTGTATATGATTGCTACATTACTTTTTAACTCTGCCTAGACCTTGAGCATCTTACACTGCTTCTTCAGCTGTAGTTCTATAACATGGCATTATTATTTTTTTGTGGTACCAGGGATTAAACACCTTGAGCTTGCCAGGCAAGCACTTATTCCACCAAGCTATCTCCCTGGCCCATCAAGGTGGAATTAGTTTTATTTTTTTGGTGGAACTTGGGATTGAACTCAGGCCCTTGCACTTGCCAGGCAAGCACTTATTCTATTGAGCTATCTCCCCAACCCTTCAATGTGGGATTATTAAAAACTATATTAAGATTTTAGTTTTCTAGGGCTGGGGAGACAGCTCAGTAGAATAAGCACCTGCACCTGCGGATAAGTGCCAGGTTCTGAGTTTTAAAAAAAAAAATCAGTTTTCTCCGTTTTCCAGACGACTTACTCTCTGATACCTAGAAAGACAAAAATAGTCATCTCATTGATCAGAAGGAAATTCAATTACTGGTTTTCTTCTACTATCTCTTGTGTTGGGCCAAGCCCACTGTACGGGGCTTAGTATCCCCGAGCGATCAGCAGCGGTAGCTGAGACTGCACCAATGCCGTGCTGTAGACTAGGCTGCTTCAGCCCGCCCTGACGTAAGTCGGGCTCAAGTTTCCTGTCTGAGGCCTTTTATGCAAAAGCTAATAATGCTGTTTAATAAAAATTAAAAATTCCTGAGAATCAACGTACATATAGATGAGTGGTCATGGGCCAGCCAGACAGCTCAGTGGACCAAAGGGCCAGGGACTGGGGTTCGATCCCCAGCCTGCAGCGCCAGTCCCGCCCCCAGGGCGTGCTGAGACAATGGAGACTGGTCGTGGCGGTATGTGCCTATAATCCCAGCACTTGGGAGACTGAGAACAGAAGGATCACTACGGGTCTGATCCATGTAGTAAGACCTTGTAGACCCTGTGCTAAATACATTAAAAAAAGTGGCCACTCGAAAACCCACTATTATTTTTCAGTTATGTACTAAAACTAATATGGAACTGAAAAGCAAAATTACTTGAGGAAAATAAACTTCTGAATAAGAAGTCTTAGAAAAAAGCTAATTCTAAAGACGAGATAGAGCAAGACTTAATTTTACTCTAACTTTCAGTAAGTCTTGGGAACCTAACTGGATTCAAGGTGAATGGTATGACTGTCACTCAAGAGAATCATAGAATGTACGCAGAATAGAGAATAAAACTTTAATAGTATCAAAACCAGAACTTTTTGGAACCAGTTTAGTACTTGCTGGAATAGAGTTGCAAAATGTTACTTAGTAACTGACTTCACTTCTATTCAAGCCAGAGTTACACAGACTCTGCATATCACTTGAGTACACACAAGTCCATCCAACGACAACATGCAGAAACACGGGAGGAGGAGGGCTGTAAAACTGAGGCCGCCCTCCGGCCTGATGAAACAATGCGCTGGAAACAGAATACCTGGCCCGCGGGCTGGAACATCTGTTCTGAAAAGCAGGTTCTGAACGGTGCACCTTCTAAGAATTCAAATAAACTCTAAGCGGGGAAACCTGTTTTCTCAGTAAGAAGAAAAGGACGAAGCCATAGTCCTGTGCCTATGGAACACACTTTTCTTTTCACTCAGTACCAAGTGAAAATGTTGGATGGAATTTCAGTCTTTTAAGGTAAAGTGAGCTCTTCACATTTTAAGAAGGAATCTCTTCAAGCTTATGTGTCTGAGTGTCACACCAGTACCTTTAACAACAGTCACAGGCTGTGGGTTCAATTTTCCTGAGAACTAAATTAGACCTACAAAATTAACAGGCTACGAAAATGACCTGAGTTCATAGGAATCCCTACCTACATTCTGAGAGATTTCTTCAGTTTCTGCTAAGATCTCATTAAAAGCACAGGTTTCTTCACAAGTTACGCACTTAGCATGGGACTTTGGAATTTTTAAAACACTAAAACAAAGTGCTTTCTGTGGCACAAATTCAGTGAAAGGCCAAAATAGCAGCGTGAATGTATGGAGTAAACCTAGTCTTACTGTGCAGTCCCTCTACCATTGCAGATAGAAAGCGGGGTGACTGGCTGACTCTGCTCCTTGTCTGAGAATTATTAGCGCAGAGCTCAGGTAAGTGAAGACAGCACCTTGAGTGCATGGCTGTAGGAGCGATGGCCACCACCCGTCCCTCGGGAGCTCCTCTGGGGGTGCGAGAACCTGAGAATGAATATGGATGACAACGTCTGCTTTACGGTCATTTCTCCAACTTGTTACCATCTGCAAACTACTACGAGGTCACATGCTGATCGTGAGCCACTGACTAGTACATAGAAGAATTAAGCATGGCTTCCACTTCTGCTTTTCCGATTTGCCACACCACCAAATGCAAGGTGCTTATAGTTTCGGGGCCCTGGTGCACTAACTGGAACATGAAAATGACACTCCTTCACCTCAAGGAGCTGCCGCGCGGACTATGGAACACACACCTGTGTCTGCAAGTGCTTTGAGCTCCTCAGATGAAAAAACACTGTGGAGACGGCACAGCTAGGAAAGCTCTGCCAGGCTCAGGGCCACGTCCACATGCCTGTGTCTCCGTGTTGCCTGCACACTCTATAAAGTTTATTAGTGGCACTTAGTCCCCATGTGTTGGCTATTTGGCACACAAATGTTTACACATTTGAAATAGTTGTCATAATCTTCATTCCAAAGATATTTACTTATTTTCTAATCAAATTAATGAAATGTACTCCAAATAAAGGATTTTTTTCAAGTTTAAAAAGCTTCAGCTTTCTCAGAGGTACAGATGACATAATAAAAAGTTCTTTTAGAAAAAATAATTGAAATGGTGTTGTGTGAAACTACAAGTTTTAATGAAAAAAATAGTCTGCCACAGTGTCTAGATATTCATCTGAAGAGTACAAAGATGGAGTTCTGAGAAAAAAGGTCTCAACACCATAGAAAATAAATGTGGTTCTTAAAGTATTTTCAAAAGAAACATTAAGAAAACGTAATGTTTCATACACTGAAAGAAAACAATTAGTCAGAGGTAATAAATTATAAATACAGTAGTTCAAACTTTCTTTTAGCATTGTTTTTCTGAACAAGTTAAACGTAAAACATTTTCTATTTGTTGTATTCTTTCACAGAAATTGTGGAAACTTTCACAGAAATCTAAAACAATGATACTGCCTTGTAAACTGTACACAGAATAGACTTGACTTTGACCATTTCAGATTTATAACATGTTTTGGTTAAGATGTTAGCTTCGACTCATTAATAGGTCTTTCCACTTTGGAGCCATGACACTGTGATTCTTGACTTTTCTGTTTTTTGCATCCAATCTTCCTTCACTTGCTTGATTCTTGGCAGGAGTCCTGTCAGGCTCATAATCAAAATGATGAAAGCTGTATGTAACTTCTTTAGGATGGAGAAAATAAAGTGCTTTTAAATTCAAATATTTCTTGCCCTAAACAAAAATGGGAACATACAGTACTTAGTCCTGAAATGTCTGCATCTTGACATATACATTTAAATGGGAAAAAAATAGTTTTGGGCCATTAATGTCTTTCAAGAATTCAAACTGGGTCTAAACTGGGCTTTGCATCATCCTGCTCGTGTTTATGCATGAAGGTTAACAGGAAGAGGGCGACGTCCAAGGATGACCAGTAGGCAGTGTGTGATGTGACGGCCGACCAATAGCGGCTCTCCACAAGGCCTTCTCGGAGTTCAAAATCAATCCTGTGGTCCAATTCCACTGCAAAGAAAAGAATGTATATGAATAAAGATTACAGGAAAATGTACGTGATAGACTTCTTACAGTTGAGATAAAAATTTTGCTAATGGAAATTATTTTCTAACTCCTGTCTTTTGTTTGATGGTGCTGGAGACTGAACCCAGAGCTTTATGCTGTTCTTTATTCAGTGTTAAAGGATGTCAGAGTTAGAAACTGGCAAAAATCAAGAAAGCTCAGGGAAAAGTTGGGTTGCTTTATTCTGGGAATCTGACAGTGACACAAAGGAAATCCTAGGACTGTAGGAAGTAATTTAATGTAAACGTTTATTTTATTTTTTGGTACTAGGAACTGAACTTGGGGCCTCATGCTTGCCAGGTAGGTTCTGTGTGCTGGGCTTCATCCCTGGCCCCAAAGCTGCATATTTTAAACAGATACTTTGTGATAACATTACTTGGTTATTTGAAAATGCTTATACAAATTGTGTTTTTTATTCAACTATGGTTTTTTATGACATGAAATGTTTATGGATTTGTCTATACATTTTTGGAGGCTTATACTTAAGAGGTATAAATACCAATTAGGCTAAAACATACTTCCAAATATGATAAGCTTTTTGAAAGGTCTTTAAAACTATTAATTATTTTCCTTTAATTATAATAAGCTAATCCAGGAGGCCAGAAATAGCTGAAATCCATGTGGACCCAAGAGGCAGGAGCGCCATAATCTGTCTTTTGCACTCCCTGGGCATCTGCCTTAGATTTTCAGGCGCATTCTGCTGCATAGTTGGAAAGGTATCTCAAGAGGAAGCCAGTGAGAAGTCTCAAGCTCGATGAGGATGAGTGAAGGGGAAGCTGCTTATAATGAGCGAAGAGCACCAAAACCAGAAAAGGTAGAAAACGTGTTTTAAGAATGCTGTCTTGGTTACTTTTCTTTCATTGCTGGACAAAATACCTGACATCCAGAATTAAGGAAGGAAAAATTTATTTAGCTCACAATTTGTGGAGGTTTCAGTCCATACTCAGCTAGTGCTAAGGCAGAGCAGCACATGGTAGAGGGCAGCAGTGCATGGCAGTGGAAGATAGCAAAGAGCAAGAGCAAAGGCAGGAGCAGAAACTGAGGCAGAGAGCAGGCCTCTGTCCCTTCCTTACACTGCACCCAGGTTACCCACCCCAGGGTGGTGTTGCGCTATCACCCATAATCCCAGTATTGGACCATGAGTTAACCACAAACTCTAGGAGCTGCCCCAGTGACTACATGAGGCTTTGGGAGCATAGGTAGATACAAACCATAACAACTAGCAGACCATTGAGTTATAATTTTTAAGAACTTACGTACAAAGATCAATGCATGTCTTTCTAGTGTAAAGTCATACAGGGAGTTATTTTCATATTTTGCAGCACAGGGGGTCAAATGCAAGCCTTGTGCATGTTGGGTACATGCGCTAGCACTGAGCTACATCCCCAGCCCTTTTTATTCTTAGATAGGGCTGGCCCTGAAGAGTCCATCTTCCTGCACAGTCTGGGAGCAGCTGGGATTACAGATGTGTGCCCCACTCCTGCCTTATGTACGTCAGGTGGACTGGCTAACCTGCACCTGGTGAGCCGGTGCTAGGCCCTCATCTGTCTTAAAAGCTTTAGCCTGTGTGTGCCGGACATGCAGGAGGGAGGACAGTTGGAACCAGGTGGGTGGGGTCTCACCTTCTCTCTCCCTTTCATGTGGCTCACAGAAGGCCCCAGCCGGCTCTGCTTGGCGGCACCCTTCTGTGGGGGCTGCTCTGGGCCAAGGCAGGCTTGCCCAGCCACCTCAGCCCTGGCTTCTCACTAGGACCACACCTATGAAGGTACATAGACTGGTACCTTCACCTAGATTTTCTCACTGATTTAGGTCAGAGGGAAGGGAAAAGTGAAATCATCAGTTTCCTTTTTTCTTTCCTTTGAATGTCTACGTGCTAGAACACACTGCAAAGGAAGAACCAGTTCCTCAATAGATGGAAAGAAAAACTGAGACTGGAACTGATGCTCTGAACTGAGCTGATGACTGCAAAGCATCACTGGCTCTCTCTTCCCTGTCCTTCTGGCAGGTCTCAAGTTTTGGCATGTTATTTTCTGCAAGTCCCAAATGAGACATCTACCATCTCCAAACCCTGAAGGTAGTGAGTGTCATCAGTACTTGACTTTCATTCCAGAGTTCTCATGTGCATAAGGTTTGTTAACATGCAATGGAACGGAAAAGCAAAACAAATGGAGAGGAAGTATCATCTTTGTATAATAATGTATACTAACCGTGTAAGTTTCTACTATTTAATAGAAGCATCTCAACTTTACTGGACATTTAAAAAAATCTGATTTATAAAGGGTGTCTTATAAATAATTAATCGCAACTATGTAAATGGTTCTATACAGCTTTACGATCTGTAATAATTTTTTCTCAAAAGACAATTATCCTGGAAGGTATTCAATTCCTAACAGCTGACAAGAGAGGCTGGGGGAGCTCAATTTGGAATAGGAAAACTCCAGGAAGTGGCCAAGTCATTGGGCCCTCTGAGCTGGTGGAGCTGACTTTTCCAGTAGTATTCACAACTACCTTTCCACCAAACTACAGTTCTCAGGAGAACAGCCTTGGAGGTCTCCACACACTGGTGCTGCACCCTCTGTGGTTGTGTTTGTGTGCTCAGCCTCCCTGTGGTGCCTTCTCGTCCCTGCATGTGCATTCCTACCTCTTCCATAAAGCCTTCTAGGGCCTCTCCTGGGGAAGCCATTTCTCTTTCTCTGAAACTGACTGAGTCCTTTCATCTGGACCTCTGCTTGTGGCTCTTCGCAGGTTCCATGTACCAGTATGTGACAATCTGCCCTCCCTATTAGAACATACGTTCTCTAGAAATACACTTTCATTGCTGGCATTTATTCATAAAAGTTTTATTCATTCATTTATTTATTTGGTACAGGGTCTTGCTATGCAGCTTGGACTGTAGTGATCCTCCTGTCTTAGCCTCCCAGAGCTGGGATTACAGGCACGTACCACCACTCCTGGTTTCAGTGGCGGGCATGATGACATGGCATAGGGCCGGCACATTTGGTATCAGGGATGGAACCTAGGTCCTTGCACTTGCCAGGCAGGTGCTCAGACTTCTGAGCTATCTCCCTGGCCCTTCATACTGGCATTTAATATCTATATAAGCAGTACGAAGCTTGTCATGTTGGCATCTCTCCTAGTAGTATCATGGTACTTTGGCTCATGCTAAATATTTAATAGTCACCGAATGAGTGACAGGTGATTTTATCACCTGAGTCTCTTTGGTCCACACGTGACTAGTGGTGTGAATGCTTAGGTAACTGTGATGGTTTTGAGGAGTAAGAGCTAACTGACCACAAGGCAAATATGACTGGACTCATTTTCTTTCTTTCAAATAAAAATGCAAAAAGCATTAATAGAATTACTTCTTTGTGGAAGTGACTGCCTACTACAGGGCAAGGACCAGAGAAAGACGATTACCTAAGGTCATTTCTTGAGGGAAATTCACTGTTAGTTCAACACAAACTGTTGCTATGAAACAAAAAACACAAAATATGCTTGTTGCACTGTTCTGGAACTTTGTAGCAAGGAGTATTTTCTTGACAATTCAAGAAACTTATGAAAATTAATCATCAAAAATACTGTAAAATATCCAAGAAAGCTTTGTAACTTCTTAATCAGAGATAAAAATCTAATATTAAAAAGCAAAGATGGGAGAGAAAATACAGGAGCTCTGGAAAAATGAACCAAGTTAGTAAAAAATAATTTTTAAACTTTTAAGATTATTCCTTAGTGACAAATTTAGAGCACAGTAAAAATTAAAGAGACTGAAAATGTTTCTGGAATCCAATAACAGTATTTAAAAAAGTGAATTTACTCTGTAAAGTTCTTTAAGTATATGTGTTGGAACTTGATAGGTTTTTTTCAGGTTACCCACGCAGCTGAGAAACAGGCAGAAGAAAAAAGGAAAGGGGCTTTATTTTCACTGAGGACACAGAGAGAATGTGGGGAAGATGAGGAATTCTCTGAAACAAAGGGAGGCTGAAGCTTCTATGGCCTTTTGCCAGGGGAGGAGTTTGAAGGGGATGTTTAGATATACCTGAGGGAGCTGACTGGGGTCTTCCCTGAGGTGATGAGAGGGGTGAAAGAAAACTGTACCCTGGGCTGGGTTGGAGAAGTAGGGGGAGGTGGTCTTGGGGAAGATGGGCTTTCATTTTAAGGGCACTGGCCATATTACATGGGACCACCATGCTGACAGCAATTTATACCAGGGCCAGCACCTATCAGAACTAGCTAACAGCTATGGCACAGATTCCTAATTAACATTACTGATACCTGAAATAAACTAGGAATGACTAAATTCTCTATTCTAGCAAATTCTCTGATATGTAAGTATACTAAACGAAAAGAACAATAAACCTCTTTGACGCCTTTAGGACAATAATGAAGAAAGAAACTGACCTACTGCATTTTTCTCCTCTCTAAAAAGGTTCCTTCTCTGTAGAACTGTACAGGAATATTGTAAACTTTAGCACGTTATGTGGCTAATCAATATTCAGGTTTCAAGAATGCTATCATTTAAGATTAGAAAATTAGGAAGAAAATATATGTAAAACAGTCTGTAATGGCAACATTGAAGATGATTTCATAGAAGATTTGATCCAATTTTTCACTGAGCAGAAGAATTCTAAGCAGACCATTGTCATAGTGTTCTCAATGCTATTCCTGACATATACCATACCGAGGGTATTATCTTTATTCTGCATTACATTTTCCGGAAAAAGAAGTTGTGGGAGATAAAAGAATGACTCTTGAAGTCTGAAATCTGTGAAAAAAACAAAACAACACATAAGATGCTGTAAAATGAGGCACAAAGTTAACAACGGCCTTCAGTTAGAACAATCATTTCCAAACAAGCTGATCATGCCTGCCGTATGTAATGACTCAGACCCTGTGGTTTCTGTGAAAAGTTATCTCAGGAAGAGTATAAGCATAATTAACTGTGAAATGCAGTCTGTTAATTCTGGACATTCTCCAAACTTATAGCTAGTTTAGGTTTTAATCTGGAGGCAAACAAGTGCTGGAAGAAACAGCTTTCCTTTCATAACATGGTCCAAAGAGGACCATGAAACGTAGAGCCCAGAGGCCTATACTTTCAAAGCAAGAATACACACCAACTTGGTAACAACAGCGTCAGTGCTGAACACTGAAGAGCGGAGCCTTGACTGTGGCAAGGCCAACGTGGGTAGAAGAATGAAAGGACACCTGCAGATCATGGGTCACCCAGAAGCATGAGGCGTCAACGGAAGGGAAGAAAAGGACTGACCCCTTCATCCTAGCAACGACACTCCAGAGATTTCAGCAGAAGTCTTTAAATTTGTGAGATAAAGCCAAGACAGCAATTAGGATGCAAACAGTTTGTTGAATTCAGGATCACAAAGAACAGGTCAAAGAGTTAGTGATGGTGGGGGCTGGGGAGATGGATCAGTGGAATAAGAGCTTCCCTGGGAAGCACAAGGGAAGTTCAATCCTGGTTAAAAAAGTTAGTGAGGGAGGAGGTACCCTTTTAGAAGGTAGAAAGCTGTATGGTAGCTATTCTATTTGAATAACTGTATCTGTAACTAGAGATAAAGATTTGGCGCTAAGGCTCATGACTACCTGAAATTGAGTTCCATTGCCTGTTAGAAGCAGAGAAGAATTGAGAAGGAAGAATAGTGGAGCACAAGTGCGGTTAAGCTAAGTACCTCTACTGTTCCTGATGAAACAGGCTTCCCGTGATCATTTGGAACTATTTTAAGAAGTAAAAAACAAAACAAAGCAAAGCAAACCAAAACTAAATGTTTTCTTCCCTCAGATTCTATACTTTAATTACTTTTCCTGGAGTTCCACTCTCACTGTTTTCTCTTATATCCTCTAACCCCCACTAAGGATTGAGCCCAGACCATGCTTGTTATCCTCCTAACCCTGAACTTGAGACAGGGTCTTGCTAAATTGCCCAGGCTGGAACTTGTAGCATTCAATCCTGATTCAGCCTCCCAGAAGCTGGGATTTCAGTGTGCTCCATACCCCTGGCCCTCTTCCATGCCAACATTTACTAGCACAGGTGTTGCACATTACTCAATTTACGAAGAGCTGTGACTTTTCAACTGACACCCCGCAAAATTCTGGAAGTTAATTTTTCCCATAAGTTAGAGCTTTCTTTTGATGTCTGCATGTCGCCATAGAACTTTTTATGTCCACAATTACATTGTTAATGTTAAGTAAAAATTAGAACTTAAGTCAGTAATAGTATAGAAACTCTTCAGAAAAACAAGTTTTATACAAAGTAAAAAGAAGAATTTTCTAGATAGTGTATAAAAGGGCATCATAAAACTCTTGAGTGCAGTTAAAGATTAAAAGGTGCTGCTGGTTGGATTCCATGTGGAGCCTCACTGATAATTCCCCTGCAGGGGCTGAGGAAGGGCACTGGGCAGAGCTGTTCCGCCTGAGCTCACCTCCTAAGTGGCTGTTCTGTTGCTAGTCTTGAGATTATGAATCGTAGGGCAAACCAACCACGACTTAGAGCAGCAGACACAGTGAGACTATCAGGCTGTATACCTGAAATACCAAAAAAGTTTTAGAGAAAGAAAGCAAAAGCTTTCTTCTTGTCACATCAAGGTAGCAGTTTCAAACCTTTCCTTCCTCTTAAATGTCATGGAAAAGTAGGACTTGCACTAGGTTTATTTTACTTGACATTTAAAAGTCCTCTTCCAACACGAAGTCCAGCACAACTCGCTGAGCACTCATTTCTGGAACCTTCTGTGTATGCGAGGCAGTTGGGCAAGAGCAGGAGCCACAGAGTAATCTGGTAACTTCAAGGCAGAGGGGTGCTATGGGATTAGCAGCAGGGTGGCTTGGGCATAAACTCTCCACATGGATTTCTGCTGGCTTTTGAAAGGAGCAGTTAAATGCTTAGAAGTTTTTTCTTTGTATTCTTAATTTTTTTCTTTTTAATTTCTTATAACTTTTTTGTTCTTGTTGTGTAACCAATTTTGCAGGTTTATATCTGCTAACTAAACTAATTTGTATGATAATATCATGTAATATGGCAACCATTTTTGAATTCCTATTACTTTAATGAAATTTTGTATGGTTTCTAATACTTTTCCTTTTCTATTTTGTAATCTGTTAAAACAAACCCTCTTGGGGCCAGGGAGATTACTCAGAGGAATAAGCACTTCCCTGGCAAATGCAAGGACCTGAGTTCAATCTCTGGTTCTGCCATCCCCCCCCCCCCAAAAAAAAAACCCTCTCAACATCAGGTATAGGAGAGCTGCAGCAGTTACATGAACTTTTAAGACTCAGATCATATTGTATTTATTAGTAAAAATATGATTTTTAAAAATCAGGATAGCTGGGTGCGATGGCAGGCCGGTGATCCCAGCACTCCAGGAGGCTGAGGTAGGAAAATTACAAGTTTGAGCCCTGCTAGGGCAACATAAAGAGACTTAGTGAGACCCTGTCTCAAAACAGCAACAAGGGCAGGGATACAGTTCAGTGCAAAGGTCATGAGCTTAATCCCTGTACTGCAAAGAAGTCAGTGGGTACTTACCCCAAAGAGATCTGTTCTGCTTGGTATTTCAGACCCTTATGCCAAGAGGTCCTGATTATTAATGATCAAACTATTATTAATCACCAATGCAGAAACTGAAATTGCATTTATCTGGAAAGTATTCTTAAAAACGTAAGTGAAGGGAAAGCAATTTTCTTTAAAAGCTAAAGTTTGTCTGCTAGTGTGAATGTCTTAAACTCTCCTGCCCTCCTCAAATTTCTAGAAGCCAACAGTAAAATCTCTAGGAAAGAACCTTAGGTACTAACATGCGGAGTCCAGAAAGCCAGATGTGCTGTGCGGCAGGGTCTGTGTGGCCACCGTGGAGGTGGAGGGCGACATGGCGGGCTTCTTCTCATCCTCCATGGCGTCCTTGGCCATCTCGGTGGGCTGCGGGGCCGCGGAGCGCCCAAATCTGGAGAACAGCATCCCTCCGAGCCCCTTTCCGATGCTTGCAGCTCCTGCGTGCCACAAGACAGGGGTCACTCTGCAGTCACTGCACTGGGGCCAGGAGCACAGTGGCGGGGAGCAGGCCCTAGCCATGTTTTCCCAGGCCTGGACATAAGAAAATGACAGCCTATACAGCAGATTTCTAAATAAAACTGGTGCTGAAAAGGAGAGCGGCATTAAGTCTAGGCCCACCGCTCACAGGAACGCACAAAGATGAGAGAAGATATTTAAGTCATGGTTATGAAAACGTTCGGCAAAATTAAGCTTCTATTGAAAGAGCCACACTGTGGACATGGGCATACGTTCACAGTGGCTCTGGTATAAAAAGTCACCAACCGAACCCGGAACCCATGTGGTGAAACAGGCCAGCAGCTCACGCCTAGCTCTGGCGCCATCGTGTGGCGCAGGCACCCCGTGACCAGACCGCACCTGGGTACCGGAGACTGCACACTGCTGACGCGGGCGCGCCCTCGGCAGGGCAGGGCCAGGTGCGGCTGCCTGGACGCTCCTTCCACAGAGAGGAGGGGTGCAGCCCTGGAACCCAGGCTTTGCCGCAGCTTTCCCATGAAGCGGAAAGTGCAGGCAGAACTCGGAACTTGCTCTCACGACCAAGCTGTCTTTTGGCCCTCCCAGCTGTTCAACATCCTGAAAAGTGCAGGACCTGCTCTAATCTGAGAACTCTGAGCTTTTGCTCCTCGGTCACAGGGAACCGCAGGCTAGGAGGTCAGCTGCACAGAGCATTTTCAATCTCTCAAGTTTCATATCCACGCAAAACATGTTTCTGTCTTAAGGAACATGCAAGAAAAATTACCCAGTATGCTGGCTTTGCCGATGTTAGTAATAGATTCTCCGTAATGTCGGCGGGACAGCACCGGTGAGGTCACAGGGCTGGGTATGGTGGAGATGCCTTCATTCTCTGAAACTGAGGTAGGTTCTTTGGCTGGATTGAGAAAGCTTGGCTTCATGTGTTCGTAAGGTAGAGGGTTTGAAGTATTGTACCAGTGGATCTGCACAGGTGAAATGTTGCTGTAGTGTTTGAGTATCAATGGTTCTAATCGGTAAGCCTTAATAAAAAAACAAAGAAAACAACATTAATGCCTAATGCTTTAGTAAATTTAGTAAAGCAGTTATTATTTTTCTACTGCATACTAAGTAGACCTTACAGAATTGCAAAACATGGATATGTAGTTGGAACATGTATTTGTTGACAATATGGGGTTGGTCTAATTATATATCTTTATTTATTTTTATTTTTATTTTTTTTTGTGGAACCAGGGATTGAACTCAAGCCCTTGCGCTTGCCAGGGAAGCGCCTGTTCCACTGAGCCATCTCCCCAGCCCCCTAATTATATATCTTTAAAGAGACTATTTTAGGTTCTGTTTTTTTTGTTTACTTTTTTTTTTTTTTTGGTACTGGGAATCGAACTCAGGGCTTTACAATGGCCAAGCAGGTACTGCAGAGATTATTTAAAAAACAAACAAACAAACAAACAAACAAAAAAAAAACAGTTGGCATTAGTTGAGGCCAATCATGTCTAATAATTTAGTTTTCAGAGAAATACATTGATTTTTATTATATTCTGATCTCTTTTAACAGTTTATATAAACCTCCCAAAAATGCATCAGTTAAATATAATCTTGAACACAACACTGAAGGTCAATTTTTAATATTTTAGAACATCTTATTAAACTCAACCTCAAGGTGGGGAGATAGCTCAGTAAAGTGCTCCCCTGGCAAGCACAAGGGCCTGAGTTCAATCTCCAGTTCTATCAAACAAAAACAAAAATAAAAACTCAACCTCTCTCTTCCCTGCCTCCTTTCTGTCCTTTTTGGTTTTTAAGGTAGTCTTGGTATATATTTCAGGCTGACTTCAAATTCATAATGAACCTCCTGCCTCAGCCTTCTGAGTGCTGGGAATATAGGTGTGCTCCACCACATCTGTACTAAACTCAGTTTTTCAAACACATTAACATAGTAATGGCCAACAAAGGACTGTCTGTCTCACATGACACAGGTACGAGGAAGCAGTAAAGTTCATACTCCAGCTGTAGAAAGGAGGCCCTTTCCTCTTGTACATCATGTAAAAGAGAACAGGTTATGTTTGTAAACACTGCCTGCCACTGTTTGCACAAAACAACAAAAAGCATTACAAGAACTTGGAGCTGGGGGTGCTCAGCACAACACATGCTCTGCACAGAGGGGCCCCCCGAGTTCCATTTCCAGCACCCAACAATCAGACATGCAAACCAAACTAGAAATGAGTTCTTTTTCATGTTAGGAGACAATGGGTGAAATGAGGATGTAGTAGTACTAAAATGCTCATGGTCAAGGCAAGGCTTTTCACATACATTTTACTCAATACCAATAATCTTGTAAGGTGAAATATTATCTACATCACGTAGGTAAGGAACACCTCAGAAGTGACTGGCTAAGGCCATATAGCCTGTATTTGAGTCTCGCATGAGATTCCAGTTGTAATCCTAGTCGAAGCTCATTTCTAGCTGTTCAGTTCCTGTTAAGTCATTTCTTAAAATGTGATGGTGATAAGTCTTTATCATATGGATGATTTTACAAGATTTAAGTGCTCATGAAAAAGTTCCTGGTATCAAAGATCTTTTAAAAAGAAAACTGTAATTAAGCTAATCTTCTGAGAATAAATAACATTTAAGATAGTTGGTTTTACTGTTTAGATATGCCTAGACTTGCCCTTTGAGGGATTAAAGGAAATGGTCTGAGTGGTGCTGAGGAGCAAGCCTGGACTCCCCAAGCAGGCACCCTGACCTGAGCTGCACCCCTGGACTGCGTTTTCCCTCTGTAAAGCAACTTATTTGGTAAAAACCGTTTTCCTGCACATAAGATCTTCGGAGGACTGACATTGAAGCACATTATTTACAATACAGATTCAATAAAGAATGGAAAAAAAGCCAATTAGTTTACACTTCAAGTAGATCAAAATAAATTGTACTACCTTTTCATGTGATAGGTAATTCTTGTATATTTTCAAGGTGATTAAACATATTTCAACACTGTAGTATGCTTTAGAAAAATTAAGCAGGATTTTTAAGATTTATGGTTATTAGTATCACACTGGACAAAGTCAGAGAGTGTAGTAGATTCCTGTGCCTTGTAGTAATATTTTTATATTGAGGCAGAATATAAACAGATCATCTCTAAGGTAGTTCATTTCACGAACCCTAGATGAACTAAAACTCAATTTTGCAAACAAATCAGACAGATGAGCTTCTGTTGTTATTTATTCAATGGTACTCAGCAAGGTTTCTGTTGGATTTGTTTAGGAACAATCTAATACTGAGGGGGAAAAAGAAAGAGTCTGCAGTGCAACTCACCACTGGATCTGTAGGATGAAAAATATTTAGTAAGCGGTTACAAATCTCTCTAGGTAAAATATGGTCTTGACTTCCAGTGTTGCCTGGGCGGATGCCACGCAATGCCAAAAACACTGCGAGTGGGGATCCCATGCAGAAGAAATTTTCAACCTAAAATGACAAAGCCAGCCTACATTTAAAACATGGTGGAGTGTTATTTCCAAGAAATTTTGGTACGTAGAGTAAAACACAAATGATTGTCCCTTAAATATACTTCTTTTTAATAAGCTTTAATTATTTGACAACTACTGAGCATCTAGAATAATCCATCTTCAGGAGAAATTTCATTATTTAGGTGAAAAAGGCAGGACGGGCACGATGCTGGGCATGTGTTCTGCAGTGATGAAAGATTCCCCGAGTGACCTCTTTGGTAGGTGCTGTGATGGGGAGGACCAATCAGCACCAGTAAGGCAGAGCTCTGCACCTGAGTTGATTATGCTGTGGGGAGATGGAAGAGGACATGCACACAAGAAAGGAGGCAGCGCTGGTAGTGGCCAGAAAAGGCAGAACAGGATATCCACAGCTGAGGCTGGGATGCTAGGCAGGGAAGAAAGCCATGTGAGCTTCAGCAGGGGCCAGAGAGCAGAGTGGTCTGTTTTTGAGAAAAGAAGGAATTGACTGAAAAATTGTGTGTGTGGGAAACATGGCTCGGAATGACAATATTCAAGAGAGCTTTGATTCACTAAGGAAGTTAGAGTAGGAAGTTAAATGTGTGAAGGAATTAGAAAATGGAGAGAATGCTCCTTCTGAGAAGCCAGGAATCTATAGGCAAGAACTGAGGGAAGAAATCACCTGAAGCAGGGCAGGAGAAGCTGTTCTGGCAGTGGAAACTGGAGGACAGAGCTGAATCCACAGAATGGAATGGAGATGTTAGAGGCAGAGTGGGTGACAGACCAGGGTTGGGCCTGATGGACTGTGAGGACAGCGGTCCTCATAGTTGCTCACACAATGTGAGGTTGGCTTTAACATGGAATATGTGCTGAGGCTGTAGGACAAGAGTTATGGAACTGGCCATGCTGTTGTCCAACTAAGGTTCCCTACCAGAGAAGCAGCACTAGAGCCAAGACCACGCTGCTTGCCTAGGAAGTGCAGGTGTTAGAGGAGGGCTGTGCTGCAGGGAGACAAAACGGCTGCATTTAACTAGCAGATGGAAGAGGAGCTACAGAGGGAAGTGAAGGAAGAGACCCAGGATAAAGCGGTGTCATGGAATGCAAGAGAAGACAGGGTATTACGGAGCAGAGGTGGGCTGGCCACAGCACTAGTGTAGGTGCAGCATACAACACATTTTCCTCCTATGTCTCTATGGCTTTGTCTCTTCTTTTTTTTTAAAAAAAATGCAGCACTAGGGACTGCCCTTACGTCCCTAAGCCCTTGTTCCCTTACATGTGCTAGACAAGTGTTCTGTCACTGAGCTACATACCTAGCCCAACTAGGTTTTTTAAGCTGGGTGCAAACTTGGGATTCTCTTGTGTCAGCCCCCTCAGTGTGAGGGTTACAAGTATGTGCCACCCCACCGACTCTTCTGTCCCGCAGGACAGTGCACCTCACCCTTCTCTCCCAGTCCTAACATGCACTAGGTCGCTCTAACATGCTGACATGAACCTCACCACCTGCCACTGGGCCGTACTGTGGCAATGTCCTTGGTGCTCACTTCACACTTCTAATCCTTCTCTATGAAAGCTCTAGACTGATTTTTCTTTTTCTTTTCAAAATTACAAAGTGTACACGAATGAATATATACTTGAAATGGTGCTTTTGTATTAAAGGTTTGACAAAAAATTTTTGTATGCCTGGATGATTTCAACATACCTGTAGGCTGAATTTTTAAATAAAAATTAAACATAAAGGCAAAAAAGATTTTACATTGTTGTGGTGCCGAGAACTGAACTCAGGGCCTCATGTAAGCCAGGCAAGTACTTTACCACTGAGCTCATTCCTAGTCCAAAGAACAAGCATTTTAAATAATAGTGACATACCACCAAATTTGGAAGGAGTAATTTCTTCTAGAAATTGAAAGAAGATCCAAAAAGACAAAACAGAGATGGAGACAGTGAAGTGGATCCTTTCTGCTTGACACCTGGCGTGCATCCTTGCCCACCCTCTACCTAGCAGAGTGCTCATGCCCTGGTCAGGTACTGCCTAACATTTGTTAAGCTACTATAGCCACAGAAGAAACAGCTTTTCTTTTATGATGAAAATGCAGTTTGACAAACTAAAGAGTTCTCTCAGATAAAGGTAATGACTGCTTTAGCAACATTTATAGCTGTCAAAGAATTTTTAAAAAGCTCTGGACATTCAGTCTAAGCCCCTTGTTTGGCGGTGAGTGAGCAGATGAACTCAGACATGTTAAATGATTTGGTCAATGCAACAAAGGAAGTTAGGGGCAAAGCCTCACAACAGCGGCTCTCACTCTCCATCCTGATGTCTGCCAACATCGTCAACCATGACAGACTACCAATTTCTGGAAGTCAATTCATCTCCTGACTGTAGGTGGTGAAAGACTTGTTCCTTGTGGAATCCTGAAGTCTTAAATGTGACTGGTCAAATCATTAGATATTCCTTTTTAAGTTACAGATTTACCTTTTCCTCTAATAGAATAATTTAAAAAAAAATCAGCCTATTTATAACTGTATCAAAGGATGTACAATTATAGTGCTTATGCATTAATAATGTGGTATTAAATAAATTTTGACAATCTAATATACTCTCCAGTTTAAAAAAATAGAACATGAAATAGAAGAGTTTGCTTTTCTACCAAATTAATTCTATATACTTAGCATTAATTAGAATAATGGTAGAGGTGAAACTGAAATTGTAGGCTGGGATAATTTCAACTCTTTATGATACAGTTTTTAAATATGAAGTGTTAGGAACAACTCTGTAAATCATAGGGTCAATAAAAATATTATGTTTAAAATTTAATGTTCATTCTACATCTTAACCTGTATGTTTAGTTCATGTGATCTGAGAAACACATTTCCGGAAGAGGTAATGCGGAGTGCTAGACATGAACACACATATACAAAATGGGTGTCAGGAACCACAGGATGTCTTCCGTCTCCTGCTGCACACAAGCCACCCACTGCTCAGCTCCAGGGCTACCCTTTCCAATGGATGAAGTCAGCGTCCACAGCTCTGTGCCACCTTCTATTTCACCTGAATCACTGCTTTTAATAGGTGATTATGATAAAAAAGCCAGCTTCCCACTGCTCATTTCGGATGAACATTATTAACTGCTGAGTCCTGCAAGTTGCAGCAGACTAAACCTGTCCATCTGCCTGGGGTTTTTCTCCTACTTGCAGGGACTGGAACGCAGTTCTCCATCCCTGGAATCACTGCTCATTTTCTTCCACTATTACTTCTCACTCTGGTCAACTAAACTGTCCCTAAGGCTTAATAAGTTTACAAAATAAATACTACATTTGCCTCTACTTTTCTTCTCACTCCTCCAAATAATTTGGGGCTTCCTAAGGTATTATAATGTTATTATCACTCTATATACCTTTATTTTTTAAATTTTTATTTATTTTTTTGAGACAGGGTCTTGCTTTGGATTCCTCAGCTTCCGAGTGCCTGGATTATAGGCATGTGCTGCCTGGATTACAGGCATGTGCCGCCATGCCTGGCATTCCTGTGCTTATACTATTTCTTTTATACAGAATAACATTTCTCCACTCTTTTGCTTTGCCAAATTTAATCCTTTGAGATCACATATAGATGTCATAGAAGGATGTTATGTTATGTATTCTGAGGCTGGGGACTGTCTTCTCCATTTTTTCCTTATAGAACCCAGGAAACAATGGTGTCCAATACACGACATGTATTTAATAGCTATTCACAATTAAACCTGCACATGCACCATAGACATTTAATTGCTTAAATAATGAAGAATTGATCACTGCTCCTTACCTTAAATTTTAAGGCAGGGGTTTGTGTCATGGAGGATGCCTTCAGCCCATGCAGCCGCTCTTCTATCTCCCTCAGGCTAGGAAGGGGTACGAGGTTACTCAACATCACATTATAAAGCAGTACAATGCAGCATTACATTAGTGTGCCTTCCATTAGTTTATAGAGTGGTGATTGCCCTCTGCCAAATGCTCACATTACCTAACATCCCTGATGTAGTCCACAGAGTCTGCAGCAGCATACGGAACAGTGAGTAAATTATTTCTCCACACTTGCTGCAACAGCGTCTCATGCAGAGGTGAGAGCCAGGGCCCGCAAGCAGCTGGGAGATGCCTTCTTGCTGAGATGGCCAGCCCAGCTTTTTTAAAAAGTAAAACACTGGGCATCCCTATCTATCTATCTATCTATCTATCTATCTATCTATCCCTTTAAAAAAGCCACATTAAATGGTTAACATTATTTTGTCCATTCTCTTTTTTAAAAATGTACTTTTTAGGGCCAGTGAGATAGCTCAGCAGACCAAGCACCTCTTAGACAAGCACAGGGACCAGGGTTTGATCTCTGGTACCACCTGCCGCACCAGCCCCACCTCCGGGCATGCAGAGCCAGCCACTGAGACCAGGTGTGGTGGCACACGCCTGTCATCCCAGTGCTGGGGAGGCTGAAAACAGGAGAATCACTATGAGTCCAAGCTGTGTAGTAAGATCCTGTACCAAATACAAAAAAGTAAATAAGTATGTGCTTTTCTTTTCCATACAAAATATCAAATCTTAGAGGTATTTTCATTTTATCATCTCCTTAGTTCAAGTTTTATTATCTCTTCATCATATGACAAGCTAGCTTATTTCTTCTATGCTGATAAACATGAATATAATGGTCTGAATCTACTCATACTTAATAAATGATGGAACTAAGCACACCAAAGTTACAGTTCATTTTCTAAGCTTTTCTTTAAAGCAAAGTTTTATGGGGCTTACACATGAAGTGCCAAATATTATATTTTCTTTCAAAACTATTACTTTCCTATTGTAATATTTATGAGCCTAGCTGATGATATTAACGAGATCCTAAATGAAATCCTTAGACAACTTTTATAAGAAAAACAAAACCAGCCGGGCGTGGTGGCGCAGGCCTGTAATCCCAGCACTCGGGAGGCTGAGGCAGGAGGATTGTTGTGAGTTCGAGACCAGCCTGAGCTACAAAGTGAGCTTAAGGCCAGCCTGAACTGCATAGTGAGACCCTGTCTCAAAAAAAGACAAAAAAAAAAAAAAAAACAAAAAAACCAATACTTCCTGAGTAAAAACTTCAGGTAATTAGCTCAGCCATTTTTATAATGTTGAACTATCAATATGAGTGATTTTTCTCACTATTTTATCAGAACTCACAAATAGACCTGCACTGGGAAGAGGACAAACAAGATACACGCAACTGTGGATGAAGCCAGCGGCATAGCAAAGAGGTAACAACATTATCAGGGGAATCAAAAACAAAATAATTTTTAAAAAACCTGTTTATAATTATAGAACAGGGCTAGGGAGACAGCTCAGTGGTCTAAGGGCCTGCCTGGCAAGCACAAAGACCTAGGTTTGATCCCCAGCACTGCATGCTGTACTGGTCCCAGAACCCTGGGCGTGCTGTGCCAGCCGGTCCACTGAAACTGGGTGCGGTGGTACTCGCCTGTAATCCCAGCACTAGGGAGGCTGAGACAGGAGGACCACTACGAGTCCGAGCTGCATAGTGAGACCCTATATCAAATAAATAAAAAGTAAAATTTAAGGGCTGGGGAGATGGCTCAGTAGAATAAGTGCTTCCCTGGCAAGCTGAAGGGCCTGAGTTCAATCCCTGGTTCCAGGAAAAAAAAAAAAAAAAAAAAAGAGGTGGTATGGAGGTGGGAGTTGTCTTACAGAAATGAAAGTGAATAAAAACATTTAAAAATAAGACAAGAGCATTCCTTCTTCCACTTTAACAAAAATTATATAACATATATAATTATGGCTTTATATATAATGTATGTAAAAAATTTAATTGCTGAAAAACCCAAAAAGTTTTAAAAGATGGGTACTTGTCTACACTCATAACCACTCAGGAGGCTGTGACAGGACAATCACGTGAGCCCAGGAGTTTGAAGCCAACCTGGGCACAAAGTGAGACTCTGTCTTTAAAAGATTAGAAATCTTTTAAAAGGAAAACCACAAATGAGGACCAACTGACAAATATTTTCAGTAAGGGTTCTGGGCACTGATTCTGCTTGTACTAAGTTTTAGATCTCACTCCTAACAGGCAGTAGGGAGAGAGTGAGGAAAATAAAGGTAACAAAACTAGTTTATATTACTAGAGAAACGCCTGTGATTGGCACAGAAATTAACAAATCCTCTGTAGCCTGGTGAGGCACAGGACTAGCAACGCCTCGTCCCCAGCCATGTGTGATCCTGTGTTAAGCTTTCTCCTCCTGGGCCTGAGAACTCGGTGAGGACGCGTGGCCCGCTCACCGTCGTCTCGTTATGCAGAGCTCGTCCAGAAGATGCCGCTCTTCGTAGCTCAGCCACCGCTCATCTGGCAGCTCCTCCTCCTTTTGTAGCAGCTGCTCATACAGGCGAACTGGATTCCAGCCAGTCATTATGTCATAAGTGATTACACAGCCCAAGGAATGGGACACTATTGAGACTTTACCCCCTTTTTCTTCAAAGTCTGGATTCCGAGAACAGAAAAGGGAATATAATCGATTCAGCTCTTGCTGAAGGCCTTTAACTAGCTGTTTGAAATAAGAAAATATTATCATATTAGAGTTATCACTGAGCACTACAAATTTTACTTCTCAACTCAAATGTATTTAAAAAAATGAATATTACTGACCAAATACACTTCTTAGGATTAATTCAGGCATGAAGGCATACAAAGGACCATAATGCACATCACCACTCAAGAATATATAGTCAAATATTACCCACAGTTCCTTTTATACCACTTAAGTCAACTATGTGAGTCCCAAGTTCTAGAGATTATGGAAAATGTTCCATGCAAAGTTCGGTTAACATGTCTAAAGACCTCTGGAAATTTCTTCATTGCAACCTATCCATAGGCAATTCTAAGTTTTTGTACCATGGTTTTTAATTACAGTAAAGTCTATAAGGTATCTGAGTTTATAAGAGGTATAGCAGCATACATATTAACATTTTAGGTAGAGTCATGTAAGATAAAACCATTGTATGACTGAAGAAAAAGCTGATGTTGACCTGCTACCTGGACTGGGCCCCAGCCTGCATCTGAAGATGTCTTTTCTTCCTACTGCTATTTGAATTGATTATAAATTTTCTGCCTCATAACTCAGTTCCTCTTATCACTACTTCTTACTATGTCAGCTGCTACTCTGACATACAAAGATTATTCACTGCTTCTACCTTAATATTGTAGTTATGTCTCAAGAGATGACGAGCCTTCATTTTACTCAGCGTTCCTGACCTGTGGACATAAACTAGACATCATCTGAGCTCTTTATGAGTGGCACGGGGAGAGGTGACATGAAAGAAGAGCTGATGTTCTCTGTTTCCTTTCTTTTTTTGTGGTATTGGTATTGAACTTGGGACCTTGCATTTGCCAGAGAGGCACTTATGCTGCTGAGCTATCTTCCCAGCCCTCAGTGCTCTCTGCTGACATCTCAACAGCTCTGTGACGCAAAACCAAGGGCAGGGCAAAACTCCTGAGGCCATGCAGCACACTGGTGTGATTTGCTCAGCCAAGGAAGAAAGAGAAGGTGAGCTGGTGGCATGTGGCAGGATAAAGCGTCCTTTTTGTGTGGAGCAACATGTCAAGTTTACTTTAATTGTGCACATCTGAATTTTTCCCTTCAGGAAAGGAAAAAGGAGCTCCATGCCTCAGTGCAATGTTCTCCAGTTGTTAACATGCATCACCAGAGGGCCTGTGATGCACAGTTACTGGGCTCCATTCCAGAGCTCCTGATTCAGAAGCTCCAACGCTTCTGAAATCTGTATTTACTGGCCTGGAAATCTGTATTTACTTTTGTGATGGGTTCCCAGAAAATGCAGATACTGCTAGCCTGGGACCACAATTTAGCAGCTACTAATTTCTTTATTTTTTTGTTGTACCAGGGATTGAACTCAGGACCCTGCACTTGCCAGCAGGCACTTACTCTACTGAGCTATTTCCCTGGCCCAGAAGCTACTAATTTAGTGGCAAATGCACATAAAAATCTCCCAAGAGTTGGGGTGGTCGAAGTGTGACATGGAACTCATGGCTATCCTCAAAGGGAGCTGCAATGTAAGGTTTTAGACATGGTATGCAACAAGAAAGTCCATGATTGCTATCCTTGTGTAATTTTAAGGGTGGTGCTGAAAATCTTAACAACTTTCATGCAAAATAAACTCATTTAGAAATGATACTTTATAGTGTGTGTGTGTGTGTGTGTGTGTGTGTGTGTGTGTGCATGCGCTCGGAGAGAACCCACGGCCTTGTGCAAGTAAGCAAGTATTCGACCCTTGAACTGCATCCATCAGCCCCAGTTTTACTTTGGAGTGCCTTGCTTCTAAGATTTGTATTATGTAGGGGCCGGGGAGATGGCTCAGTGGAATAAACGCTTGCCTGGCAAGTGCAAGGGCATGAGTTCAATCCCCGGTTCCACCAAAAAAAAAAAAAAAAAAAAAAAAAAAGATTTGTATTATGTAAATTTAAAACTTTATGTGAAGTATGTACTTTAGTGCTCTGGAAAAAGGTACCTAAGCTTTATGTTTTTATAGACCAACGTCCAAATTTTAAATTTAAAATTTAAAAATCAAAAAAGGTAATCACTGTATCAACCAGTTCTGTATTCAGATTGAAAGCATTCATACTGTGCTATGTACTTCATTCGTCTGGCTGTCACCCATATGGTAGAATAGAAAAGGTCAGGAGCTAAGACAGGTGCTAAGACAGTACTTCCCCATGAAGCATGGAGAGTTTCAGAGGAGCTCACGATTTCTCCTGCTCTAGTCATACCCTAGAAATGGTTGTTCTACCTGCTTATCAGAGCGTGTCTGGATGGGGTCGTATTTTGTTACCTTTTCCTACGGCTTACCAACTGAGAGCATCTGTTTATGACTAAAAGTTACATGGCTTTTTCCACATGGCTATGCACACCCCTTAATGCTCTATAACTTGGCCACTGAACAGCAATAGGAGAAATTACTTCTTTTTCTATGACTCCCCTCACCTCCCAATTTCCTACTCCTTTCAGGTGAGCATCTCAAGTCTACTCACCTGTTAGTATTGTACTCCATTTGCTTTGCCGTTTTTCCTGTTGCTATAACACACGTAAGCACACACTCCCAGTGGTTTGAGAAGCCACATGAGGATATACTACATGCCATGTTTTTTTACCCTTGAATGTCTCATTATGTATGTCCTAAAACCAGAAATAATCACAGGATAGATACTAGCTTCCTAAAGTCATACTGACTGCATATTTTAACTAATCTATGCTACACATTTCAGTTCTGACAGTCTCTTTGGGAGTTTGGCTCAGCCACTCTAGACTGCAGTCTAGGCTGGGACACTGATGGTGTGTAGCTAGCTTGTCTCTTTACCCTCTTAATCTGGGACATCTTCCACAGCCCTTTGTGTCTCTAACTTTCTTAGCAGGATGCTCTCGCTGTGTCTTGACGTCTCCTCACAGTCAGCACACTGCCAGAGAGATACTGGGCCCTCTAAGGAGGCCCACGATGCCCGTTTGTCCCGTAGGGACACCCAGGATGGGGTAGCTGGGCTTCTGTGAATAATTATTATTTCTCTTTCTTAAACTGATGAAGATCTGTGAGGACACATTTTAAGATCATGCAAATATCCAGCTCCTCAATAATATAGCATCCACTGTAAGTCATGCTGTCTTCTCTTATGTGATACTACAATGACAGTTATAAATTGATTTTCTAAGCCCAACATTCCTTCAACTTAATCTTCAGCATTCTACTATAAGCAAGGGCTTCCTTTCTCCTATTTATTTACCTATTTTTATTTTTTAGTACCAAGAAATGAACTCAGGACTTTGTGCTTGCCAGGCAGGCGCTTGTGCCACAGAGCTATTTCCCCAGCCCTATTTATTTACCTATTGATAACTCATATGAATATAATATTTTAAATGATTTATTATAATCCATTATCATATTATCTTTGATAAGTATATATTGAAAGTTCTAATAAATTCTTTATAGCAATTACTAACAATTACCTAGTTATTTTGGAGCTACTGTGAACCAAACATGAAATTAACATGTCCCATATAGGCTTTCCTTATTGGCTAGAATTAGGTCCAGAATAGCTTTTTTTAGGTGTGTGTGTGTGGTGGTTCTAGGAATTGAATGAACTCAGGACCTGCTTGCCAGGCAGGTGCTGCATCCCTGATCCCAAGGTCTGGCATGATTATTCTCTGGGAGCTTCTCTTACCTTTTGAGACATGAAGTATGAGCAAGACAAGAACAGAATATAGTGAAGTCACTGCTCACTTCTGGGTGCCTAGGAGGTTAATGTTTTCTTTATTTCAAACCTAGCCTAGCTTTGTATGCTGTAGAGAATGTGCTCATTCTTTTGCGTGGCTGGAGGACACTGTGTACCTCAATGTGTACCTCTTCTGTAACAGCATTTCTTGGCTTCCGTTTTACATCATGTTCAAGGTCTCCAACCATCCTAAGCAGTGGATAATAGAACCCCACGCAGGTGTGCCTTTCCTCTTCACCTATGCTATTCTCTTTTCCTTCTAACAAGTTATATGGGGTGGAAGAGATAACAGCATTTGAAGTGCTTATGGGGCAGCTGCATTTGGGTCTCAGCTGGCAACTGAATAATATACGTATTCTGGAATGCTGAAGGCTCTGTGTCAGAGACAATGTTTACAGCAGAATACAAAATGAAGTATGGAAGAACTGGACATATTTTTCTTCCCCTTTTGTCACTCACTGTTAACAATTGGATTAAAGCAAACCTTGCAAAGTACTGGCACAGAAAAACTGGCAAAAACTCCAGAGACGGCAACTAGGAGAGAAAGTTTCTATGGTAACCAAGCAAGCAAGCAAGCAAGCAAGTGCACTTCTGTCCATAGGTAGATGTGCTGAATGCTATCAAGGGAGGACTGTGAACAAACAAAATGAGAAATGGATTTCTTTGAGCAGTGCAAAACAGCTCTGCTGGAAAGATTTATTCATCCTGTGAAACAGCAATAATCTTTCTTCTAATAAGGAAAACCCAACTGAATTTATTTATTCTGCAGCACTAGGGACAATTTAGGGCCTTTACACTCAGCTACTGAGCTTTTAAAAGGAGCTTTCATTTTGAGACAGGCTCTTGCTAAGTCAATAAGTCACCTAGGCTGGGCTCAAACTTGTGATGCTCCTGTCTCAGTCCTTCAGAGTGCTGGACTCCAGGTTCATGCCAAACTGTCTGGCAAAACCTCTATATAGAAGGATGAAAGCCAGTAGTTTACATAGTTTTTTTATTGCTCTTGTTGATTAGAATAATTTTTGAAATGTTTTGCCAATACGTAAAACTTTAAATTAATCCATGCCTAATACACAAATCTTGAATGAGACAATGTCCTCAATCTCATCAGAAACAGAGAAAACTAATATTCACCAACAAAGAGCTTGGAAAAGGATTTTACTGAGGATGGCACAGGCGCCAGTGAACAAAGAAGTACTGTAACTTATTCAGTGGGCTGAACGATTTTCCGACATTTGGAAAGTAATTCTGATTTTTTCCAGCTGCTTGAAGGAATGCCTGTGAGCCTTGCCATTCTGATGTTGAAACTAAAGAGAAGATGTAACTTGAAGAGGCTCTGATTGCAGTGGCAAATGTTCAAAAATTTTCTTCTGGTCAAAGTCTTTACCAGTTATTAGGGTCAAATTCTGACTCATGAACACAACTCAGGTCAAAATGCTACCTGGCACTCTCAAGGTCGACCCCCACAGTTACACAATCTCTAAACCCCACCCCTAGCCCCCACTCCTGAGAGTCCAGCAGGCTCTGCTCACTGTCTCTCCCAGTCCCCCACTCTGGAGCCCTGAGCACCTCCCTTGCTCTTGCTCTCAGCCCCTGCACAAAACCATCTCTTTTTCTGTCTGCCCACTCTGAAAATGGGTGCGATTTCTTCTCTCTGAGCACAGTACTCTCAGCTGCCCTTTCTTCCTGACTGATGTTCCTGCTTCAGAGAGCTGACTGGGACCCTTTCTTTCAACATCCTTCCTTCTCTGGATGATTTCATTTCAGAACAATGACATTAAAAACAACAACAAAAAAATCTATGACTATTACATAATCTTGAAAGCATATATATTAAATTCTATTGCCAGGGTCCATTCTGGTCTAAGTTTTCTGAAGTCAGAAATATTTTTACATTAAAAACACTGACAAAAGAAAACTCCCACAGAAACATCAAGGCGTCTGCAGACAGCAACTGGCCTACTTCTTTCCTGGAGAGCCTCAGCAACCACAGTGACATTACAGTAGCTGTAGTAACTGCTGCTGAGGATGGACTGCTATCTGCTGCCAGTTAATGGAAGCTAAACCACAAGTAATCTTCACAAGACCCCTACTGCCAGGCAGTCAAGCGTCAGAATACAATATCCATTCTGCAGGTGTAGAAGTCACAAAAAATAATGTTACAGTGGACTAGAACCCAGCAGTCTGTGTTGTACTTTGTATATAATTTGCATTAAATAATTCCTATTATATAGTTTTTAGGAAAAAAATGAAGTAATTATCATTAAGGATAAACACACACATAAGTTTACCTTAAGTATTATCACAATAAGCCTAAAATAGTCTTAAAGGGATTAAGGGCAATTTCAAGAATTTCCATGGACTTCTTTTCCTCAGGCACACTTCATAAATGTGCATAAATGTACTATAGCACACTTAAGATTTTTGAGGGCAGGAATTCCTGGCTTACTACAGTTATCTTACACATAATAAATTCAATAAACATGTAAATAATTTCCTTACTTTAGAACACATTTTACCAGCTGATCTGATTTCTCATAACAGAATTTTGCCAAAGCAATTGATCTTATTGTCTTCCGCCCACAGGAATCCTCCCTGCTGCTCCACTAACAGGGTGTGTGTGTGTATGTGTGTGTGTGTGTGTGTGTTTCAGTAACCTACCCCTAGGACAGCCAGCATGCCATGAGGAGCAGGCACTCCTGCACGGACTACACGGAGGCCAGGGAAGGAAAGTGCTTGCCCAGCGGCCCCCAGAGGCCGTGCTGTGGACACCCCATGGTAGCAGTCCTCTGCTCCCAAGTCAGTCAGTGTCTTTCCTCCTTGCACCAGGACATTAATGGGATCTCCTCCATAGGGTTTTGGTGAGGACCAGAAAAACTAACACACGCTAAGCACCCCATGAATGTCATTCCTGTGTGTTGTGGTCCTAAACAGAACCTGTGTTTATTTTTTTGGCAGAACCGAGGATTGAACTCAGGCCTTTATGCTTGCCAGGAAAGTGCTTATTCTACTGAGCTATCTCCCTGGCCCCAACACTTCGCTGTAGTTCAGCAGAGATCACACCCTCACACATGGGACAAAGTTGTTTTTTTTTTTTTTGGTGGAACTGGGGATTGAACTTGTGCTTGCCAGGCAGGCACTTATTTTACTGAGCCATCTCCCCGGCTCCCTCATTCCTGGGACATAGCTCCTTTCCTATAAAATGAGAAGCACCTTGGGAGGGGAATTCTCCCACCCACCAAGGAAGCCTCCCTTGGCCCTGATGTTCTCTGCGTGATGACCTGCAACACTACTTTGGAGGTCTCTGCGAATCTGCAGCAGCAAGGCAATGAGTCAACCCCATACAGCAATACACAGGAAAAGTTGTGTCTGAATCTTTCGGTGAGGAGAAAATCAGAGATGTAATTAATGAGATTTATAAAAATTGGCATCTTTCAAAGAACTATTTTCTAACCAATACCCTACCTATGAGATCATCCATTTTATTAAAGATCCCAATGTCCAGTTTGATTTTCAAATTCATTACGAAATATAGGTTATTTATATACCCTAACAGAGTTCTGTAACTTGTACTTTATTTTATTTCTTGCGGTGCTGGGGATCAAACTCATGACCTTGCGCTTGTCAGGTAGGTAGGTGCTTACGCTGCTGAGCTGTATTCTCAGCTGCTGTTCTACTTTTAAAAAAAGAACATAAAATGTAAAATTCAGGAAATTTGTATGCTATCCCCCTAAAGCATACCTTTCAGCAACAAAATCACCATGCTCCTTACCTCATCCCTGTAAAGCGGGCTGGTATAATACATTATGTCCATCGCACTGCTGTTCAGCATATCCCTTAAACCGCGTACTTTGTCAGGAGTAATAGAATCAACAGTGTCTACAAAACCAAAACCAAACCCAATTAAATGCACTTAAGATCTTTATTTTGGGGACTGTGAGAAAAACTGTGTTTCCTAAGATAATTTAACATTTAAACATTCAAGGCCAGCTTTGGCATTGCAAGAAAAACAAGTGAAAGCAAAGAGAAAAGCAAGGAACGTCAGGCACAGATGAAGGCTATCACTATTTTTCAGATTTATGGACACTGGGCCTGGCAATATTCATTTTTTGTCTTTTTGAGACAGGGTCTCACTATGCAGTTCAGGCTGGCCTAAGCTCACTTTGTAGCTCAGGCTGGTCTCGAACTCACAACAATCCTCCTGCCTCAGCCTCCTGAGTGCTGGAATTACAGGCATGCACCACCACGCCTGGCTTTTTTATTATTTATTTATTTTTTAAAGAGAGATGTTCTATGAATACTTGAAAGTACAAGGAGGCAAGAGAAGGCTTATAATTTCAACCAACTGCAAGTGTTTTAATCCTCCAAGTTTTCACTGCATTGGCCCAGGTTATTTTATTTTCCACTTTAATACAATAAAATAAGGGCTGGCAGGCAAGGACAAGCAGAGAAATCTTTCAAAGATACAAAGAAATTTCTAGCTATCCACAGGCCACACAATGTGCTTGGCAATATACTGTGTGCATTTCGCTTCTCTTTTTTCTGGCCTTTGAAGGTTCTGTATGTTGCTTTGTTGCAACTATGATCTGCCTTCCATTTCTTTGTGGTCTAGGATCTACTGATAAGAGGTTGTTTTGTTTTATAGAAGTACTGGGGATGGAACACAGGGTCTTACTCATGCTAGGCCTGTGCTCTACCGCTTAGTCACACCCTTCCCCCTGCCCTTTACTATTTTGAGAGAGGGCCTTGCTCAATTGCCCAGGTGAGTCTGAACTTGGGATCATACTGCCTCAGTCTCTGAGGCGGCAGAGAATTACAGGCATGTTACACCATGCCTGACTGTGGACCTTCATTTTGATCTAATCAAAGTTATTCACGGGGCTGGAGGGATGGCTCAGTGGCAAGCGCAAAATCCTGAGTTCAATCCCCGGTTCCACAAAAAAAAAAAAAAAAAAAAGCAAAGTTATTCACTTTACTTTGCAATTAGGTTTCGATATTTTAAGATATCTTCCCGTACTCTGGGATCATAAACATGACTGCTTGAATATTTTCTCTCCAGTGTTTTGGTCTTTTCTTTGTATCTTATGTCTTTGGTCCACCTGGTACTTCAAGTAGGGATCGATTTTCACCTTTTGCCCCATAGCACTATCATTTACCAAGAGTAGAATAATCTAAAACAAACAGTATGTCCCAAGACAGTGAAATGGAAGACATACTATTTCTACTGGGTAAAATGGGTTTCTAAAATTTTCTACATTTACACTGAAAAAAAAGTCTCCTATCGGCTAAGTCATTCAATTTGAAAACAAAATGTACCTCCATCAAGAGTAAGTTTTGACCTCCATTCAACGGGGAGAAATTCAACATGTGTTGCATGGTTGGAAAAATGCCTTTCTTCTATTTTTCTTGCAGCCTCTCTCATCCTAAAAAATAAAATAAATAAATTAAAGTAACTCCCCCCAAAATAAAACAAAACAGCCCCAGTAGCTTCACATATGTAATGATGCTGTCATTTATCCACAACTTTATCCACAGTCATATTTGAATTACTGCTACACTAAGTAAGTCTGAAACACTAGGAAATGTTCAAAGTCATTTTTCCGAGTCTTCCATCTATAATTTCGAGCGTTCCAAGCTTTTACACTATAAATAATTATAAATGTACACAGAACAGTGTAATGAATATCTATATGCCAAGACCCAGCTCTTAATATGATATAAACTCATCATGGCCTATCTTATTTCATTTGTTCACTTACTTATTCTCCCAATAATATGGACTTTAAAATTTTATTTTCAAAATTAAGCTATCAATGAATTTATTTTTTTCTTTTAGTGTCAGTTTTATGAACTTCAGCACATGTATAGGATTAGTACTATACAATTTCTGAAAATATTAATCTGTGTCTTATTTTCCAAGTTGATTATAAATGCTATTTTATAATAACATTAAACAATTTTTATACTTAAGCTCCAGATATAGTCCACGTATAGCAGGTGTTAAATATTTCTTAACTATCTTCAAATCTTTACATTTTTTTCTCTATAATTAAATTTTTTTTTTTTTTTTTTCGTTTTCTCTATAGAATTTCCCAGAGTCTGGCTTCTGCTGGCTGAATCCCTACGGTATTATCTGACATACTCTTTGCCTCATGTTTTCTGTCAGTTGGTAGCAAGATATACCAACTGATCCTATTCAAGTTCTGTTCAGGTAGAACGCACAACATCAGACATCTGGCTTTCTCTCTTTTTATTGATGCTGTAGTTATTGCTTAGATCATGGCTAAAAACATAGTCTCTAAAATCTCATTACTCCTTTTATGTTTAAAATTATCCACCTCTGGACACAGGCACTTCTTTATGTCAAATATGCGGCCACCCTGGGACATGATTCCATAATATCTGACATACAATCCACTAAAAGGAAGGATAATTTTAACTATTCCCTTTTTACTACCAGTTTTCAAAAACAGTTACTATTAGGTTTTACACCTTTTGAGGATGGAGCAACCTGTTTGAAGTTACTATAATGAAGCACCTGGGACAGGACACTTTGTGAAGAAGAGACTATTATGGCTCACGGCTCTGGAGATCAAAGTCCAGGGGCTGATGTGAGCAGCACATGTGGAGGGAGTACAAACTCTACACGTCTGGTGTCTCACCCTTTTCTTGCAAAGCCACCAGGATTCAATTGTGGAGCTCCACTCTCTTTACCCAATCTAATCCTAACTGCTCCCCAAGGCACCACCCCTGAATACTACAACTGGATTACATTTCCACCCTCTTACTGACTTACAATTGGGTTAAATTTCAACAGGAGCCTTGGTGGTCTGGTCACAGAAAAGATACCTAATCCACACGATATAACTTGAGATTTATCTAAATGCTGGCAGTGATTTAATCTGTTTTGTTATCTCTGTTAATGCTCACACTGTCTCCATTTTTTGGTAAGTTTCCTTAAACTGGTTTCATGGTGCTTTTGACACCTTACTAGTTGTGTTTTATATTTTTTTTAAGTTTTCTTTCTTTTTTTCTGGGTCTCACTATGCAGCTCGGACTTGTAGTGATCCTCTTGATTTCTACCTCCCTAGTGCTGGGATTACTGGTGTGCACCACCACATCCAGACTCCATTGCTGGCTCAGTGTGCTGAGGGGCAGGGCCAGCATGGTATACAGTGCGAGGGATGGAACCTTGGCCTCTGCACTGATCTAACTAAGTGCTTAGCCTGCTGAGCTATACTGCCAGCCCTAACTAGTTGTGTTTTTAAATAATTCACTGCTCTTTAGTACATTCATAGAGATGCATAACCTTCATTACGCCATCATTCCAAATTCAAATATTATACTCAGCATATTTCTTTTGCCTTTTGCCAACCGTGGCACAGGATTATGATTTGAATATTTACCTATTCTGGACATTTCATACAAATGGAATAATGTAACTTGTGGCCCTGTGTGTATGAGCTTCTGTTTAGCATGTTTCCTTTTTTTTTTTTTTGGTGGAACCGGTGATTGAACTCAGGCCCTTGCGCTTACCAGGGAAGTGCTTATTCCACTGAGCTATCTCCCTAGCCCCTAGCATGTTTTCAAGGCTGATCCATGCAGTATCATGAATCAGTATTTTACTGTTTTCATGGTTGAATATTTCACTTTAAAATTATATTACTTTTCTTCACTTATCAGTTGATGAACATTTGATTTGTTTCCTTTTTTTTTTTTTTGGCCATGACTAGTAATGTTGTGAACATTCTTCAACAAGTTTTTATGTGGCCATGTATTCAGTTCTGCTTAGAGTGGCAGTACCCCTTGTATTGTGTTCAACTGCCAAACTTTTTCAAAGCAGTTATACTACTTTACAATTTCACCAACTACCCAGGTGGGCTCCAACTTTTCTACAGCACACTAACGCTTCTTTTCTGTTTTCTGGCTAATCTCAGTAGGAATGAAGTGGCTTCTTTTTTTTTTTTAATGCATTTGGTACAGAGTTTGCAGGGTCTACAGGGTCTCACTATGTAGATCCAACTCGTAGTGATTCTCCTGTTTTCAGCCTCCCATGCACTGGGATTACAGGTGCATGCCACCACGCCCAGGGTCAACACTCACCATAGTTTTCCACCATAACTGAAAACTCTTGAGCACACAGAACACTGGAGCCCCAGAGGTGGGGTTGGTACGGCATGCCAGGGATGGAACCCCAGCTGCTGCGCTCTGCCTAATGAAGTGGCTCTTTCACTCTGAATCATATTTCCCTGATAACTAATGATGCTGAGTATCTTTCTCTATGCTTACTGACCATTTGTGTACTCCACTTGGACAAACGCTTACACCCATCCTTTACCCCTTTAACAAAAGAGTACTTTACATAGCATGGATATTAGACTCTTACTCTGACACAAGGTTTACAAATAATTCCTCTGAGAGTTGCCTTTATTTTCTTAATAGCATCCTTTGATGAACAAAGTTCTATGTTTGTGGATTTTACTTCTGAAGTCATATCTCAGAAGCTATTGCCCAATTTAAGGTCAAAGAGATTTATTCATGTTTTCTTTTAAAATTTTAGTCTTAGCTCTTACATGGAGGTAACTTTAATTCAGCGTGAGTTAACCTTTTTATATGGTGTGAGGTAGCAGCTCAACATTGTTTTTCCTATATGAATACTCAGTTGCCCCAGACCATGATTTCTCCACTAAGTTGCTTTGAGAGTTAAAGAAATAATTTTGAACTCTCAATTCAAGTCTACTAATAGTTTAAGACTAATGTCATATTGGCAACATTAAGTTCTCCAGGCCACATACATTGGATGCCCTCCTCAGTTACTTTGGTCTTACGTGTCTTCTAGCATACAAATCTTGCAATTGTGCTGTTTAACTTAATCCTAAGTATTTTACTCTTTTTTTTTTTTTTTTTTATTACCAGAACCAGAGATTGAACTCAGACCCTTGAGCTTGCCAGGGAAGTACTTATTCTGGGCCATATCCCGGTCCCTAAGAAATTTTTTTTTGGTGGAACCAGGGATTGAACTCAGGCCCTTGCACTTGCCAGGTAAGAACTTATTCTACTGAGCTATCTCCCCGGGCCCTACTCTTTGGGATATTATAGTAATTTCATTTGCAAGTTTTTCATTGCCAATATATAAATACAACTGATTTTTTGGTACTGGAGATTGAACTCAGGACCTTGTGCTTGCCAGGCAGATGTTTACACTGCTGAGCTATGTCCCAGGCACTACAACTGATTTTTGATTTTTGTATGGTGACATTTTATCCTGCAACTTGATTAAATTATTAGTCTTCACATTATCTGTCTGTTTACCTATCTTTCTTAGGATTTTCTATATGTAAGATCATGTTAACTACAAGAAGGTATAGTTTGGGGGCCGGGGAGATGGCTCAGTGGAATAAGTGCTTCCCTGGCAAGCTCAACGGCCTGAGTTCAACCCCTGGTTCTGCCAATAATAATAATAATAATAATACCTCTCACAAATAACACAAGAAAATCACAATATAATGGTGAAGAAGAAATAGTTTTACTTCCTTCTAACTTGAATGCCTTTTCTTTCTTTTTCTTGCATAACTGCCTTGGCTCACATACAAAGTACAATGCTGAACAGAAGTGGTGGGAGGGAACATCCTTATCTTGTTTCTGATCTTTGGAAAAAGTCTTTGGTCTTTCACCATTAAAGAATGATTTTTAGCTGGTGGCCTTTTGTAGAATTCCTTTAACAGGCTGATACAGTTCCTTTCTGTTTCCACTCTCTTGAGTGTTTTTATTATGAAATGGTGTATTTTTGTCAAATGCTTTTTCTTATATCAAAAATCACACAATGCATTTTTCCTTTATCTTATTAATATATATTAGTTTTAGTAAGGCAAATTTAGGGACATAGCCACAACAGATCCATTTTTCTGTCCCAGATCTCTGTCTTCACCTCATTCCCTCTCTTCATACAATATGCATTTTGTTTTCCCTTAGGATGTCACTCCAGCTAACTTCGCATTCTTTGGGTAAATCCTACTTGTTCATGTTGCTTAACTCATGTGTTGCTGGACTCAGTAAATGCTGTTCTGTATCTGTAACAAATACAAATCTCTTCTTCCTCCTTATAAATACTTTTTCAGTATTAGGATAATACTGGTACATAGAATGAGTTGGGTAATCTCTCCTCCTAATTCTGGAGCGTTCATAAATAATTAAATGCTAATTCTTTTTTATTTTTTAATGTATTTAGTACAGGGTCTACAGGGTCTCACTACACATATCAGACTCATAGTGATTCTCTTGTTTTCAGCCTTATAAGTGCTGGGATTATAGGCACAATTCACCAGAGTAGTCATTTGGTTTTGGACTTTTTTTGGTGGACTGTTTTTAGGTCCTTGTACTTGCCAGGGAAGTGTTTATTTCACTGAGCCATCTTCCCAGACCCTGTGGATTGTTTTTAGTATTAATTCAAATACTTTAGTTTTTATAGTTCTAGTTGGATTTTTCTGTATCTTCAAACTCAGTGCCTAATCAATCAATTGTGGTACTCTGTGGAATTTCTAAGAATTTGTCTATTTAAATTATTTAGCTCATTGCCATAGAACTATGGATAATACTACCTTCTAATCCATCTTATTTCTGTAAAGTTGGTAGTTACCAGTTGTGTCTCCTTTTTATTCTAAATTTTCATAACTTTGGTATATTTTTATTTTCTTGGTTAACTTAGCTGAGGATTTCTCAATTTTGTAAATATTTTTAAAGAACCATTGTAATACGTAAGAGATTTTTCTCATTTTGTTTTACAACTAATGATACTCCTTCATACAGGTAACGATAGTATAATAAAGATGGTAAGATTTAATCTTTTAAATATTTAGGTCTTGACTGCACAAGAAATAAGACAAATGAGGGACAGAGAAAAATGTGAACATAGAGTAATTTAAAAATATCATATTATACTCTGATATCTCTTCAGATGATATAAATCTTTCACCTTTTTAAAAATACTGTAAGATAGCTCTAAAACAGATCACTGTGCTGGCATAAAATGAAATGAAAAAATCATGATTTTAGTCATTATAAGCTTATTCTACCTGCTGTGTTCTCTTGCCAGGCCATGAATGCTTTATATTTTGAAAAGGGAAAGAAGAGATTAATAGCACCAGAGAAGTACTGTCTAACTAAGGAGAGATAAATGGCTCTGAAAAAATAAGTATATGTGACGTTTATTGTACACATACCCAGGAGGAAAACCGAAAATAGTGAAAAATAATCTTCCACAGTATGTGTATTTTAAACAAAAATCAACGTCTGAAAGTTTATAGCATGCTACCTTTTATGTGAAAAACTGTGTATCCTAAATAAATACAGAAGAATTGAAACTGCGATTCAAGGAGAAAGGGTAATGTGGAAGACACAGAAATGAGAACCAGCATTTTCATGCTATGTATTTTTAACTTTTGATTTGCAAACTATGTGCACTTCCTACTTGAAAGTTTTGTTGACATTCTTGGCTGCTACTGTTTTTCTTCCACCTTTTCTTAATACTTAGGGGTCTATATCTTTTCACTTTTTGGTGGAACCAGAGATTGAACTCAGGCCCTTACGCTTACCAGGGAAGTGCTTATTCTACTGAGCCATCTCCCTGGCCCTTATATTTTTTATTTTTAAAATTCTTTCACTAGCATTTTTAGTGAAGTTTCAGGAGAGTGTAAGATAACTTATAAACTCAACCAATCATGTTTAACTGAAAAGTCCCTTCATGCTGTCCTAAAACTACAACTCTAAGTGACTAATTTAGGGCTCTAGATATGCAGCTTTAGTGAAGACTTCTCTTGTAATAAAACTCTATTAAATATAATTTCAGTTATATTTAAAACACATTTATCTCTTCTGGTGAACCAATTCTGACATTTCCAGAAAACTGTCTATATATAAACTTTCTTCTTAACCTATGCAGATAACAGAAGTGATAAAACTAGTCTGAATTTATTAGCAGATTCACTAAAGCACTGAGGGAAAACTGTAGTGTTTTGCAATTGAGCCATAAGAGAACCAAGGCCACTGAAGGAGCACAGAGCACAGCAACCCTTTAGTCTACCTGGAATTTCACATATCAAGTCACAAGTACAGATGAGCTTCACAATCGCAGGGATAAAGATGAAGTTAATTTTATTTTCTTTATAGGCACAAACAGGAATTATCATGGGAAAATAGGAAAAGGTAAGAAATATTCTGGGTGTTCCACTAATTCCTCAACAGAACTTTCTTTTGTGTGAAAATTTTCCATTGATTTCTAAGTTATATAGAGGACTTCCTACCAAATTTACCTGTCTTTGAAGAAATGGTAATAATCCTCCTTGAAGTGTAACATTTTTGAGCCATGTTAGGTTCATGCATGCCACTCCCAACACAGGTCTTGATTTTTGTCTGTGGCTTTACCTCTCCTTACGGTTATGACAATGTCAACTGATACCTGACTTCCAGGGTAGGACTGAGAACTGGCGACTCTGCATGGTCTCAAGTACAGACTTCAAGTACTTGGATGCCACACTCCCCCAGTCACTGAAAGGCAGACTACCCGGGGCATTTGGGAAGACTTATTCTTTCCTTTGAATGCAAATGAAAGTGCTACAGACTGCATCAGGACCCAAAGGTTCCATCTGGGGGCTCCAGCCTGCAGGAGGGTATAGCTAACAGGATTGATGACTGCTCAGTAGGAGGAGTCACCATATCTGCCTTTTGGCTTAAGACATTTTGGATGAAGTTTTGCCCTCTTTGTATCCAAAGGACAAACTGACATCTCCTCACTTAGCATACGCCAGCAAATGCACTCCTCAAGATCATTTATATCTAAGCAAACGGTTTGTATCTTGACATCTGGGAATTACTATCAGAGTTAAGAAACAGCTTATCAGAAAATAAGGATCTGGGGAAAGAGATTCCTATAATAGGAGCTATGGGGATTGAAAAGGGTAATCTTGTAATATTTAAAAATTTTTAAACATTTTTGTACTTTAATCCATCAGGAAGTATGACAGTGTTACAGTAAAAAGTGAAATAAAACTGAACACTGTATTATTACCCACATGCTGCTGGGGACACACATCATCTGCTGTATAAAGACTCTAGACACATTTACCTGAAGGATCAGAATCTGATGAATTGTTCCTCAAAAGTTGACTTTTTTTTCTTTTTTAAAAAATCTTTTATTTATGTACTTGGCACACGGTCTCGTTACGCAGCTCGGACTCGCAGTGATCTTCCTGTCTCAGTCTCTCCAGCACTGGGATTACAGGCGTGCATCACCATGCCCCGCATAGTGTGTGGTACCAGGGATCGAACTCAGGTCTTTGCACTTGCCAGGCAGGCATTCATGCCACTGAGCTATCTCCCCAACTTGCCTCATAGGTCTGTACGTGTACACGATGAGATTTTTCTTCATTCTGGCTATTAGTGCTTAGTCGAATTTGTGATGGACCTTTTTATTCTAACATTCCCTTTAGCACAGAACTTAATATTTTTGAAATATCCATCTGTCCATCCATCTATATGTTTATTCTTCTATCTCTCAGTAATGAAAAGAAGTTTCAGCATCAAGCTGAATATAAATTAATCAATGAGCTAAAAAACCTGCCTGGTGCTTAGCTGTTTTTTTCATAAGACTTGAGAGTTCAATTTTCTCTGGTAGCAATTAGTTGCACAGGTTAAGCTATTAACTGATAGTTTAAACAATTCTTAGCTTTTACAGTTGTGCAACTTTAATGAAGTCTCAGTTTCTGAAATTCAGAGCATAAGATTCCAACTTAAAACTGCATCTTTTCCTTGCTAAGATTTCAGTCTTAGATTAACTTAGCACATGGAGCTTGGAAAGGCTTTCTTGTCATCCTCTCCCCCACGTGGGCGAGCTGGAGGTGCTGCTGGTGGGATCACCATCCAGACAGAAGCACCCTTCAGACGGGCCCAGAAACCCGACCGGCGAGGAGAGCTGGCACTGCAGTCAGGCAGCAGAGCAGCACGCTCTGCCAGTCGCTCTCGTCGCTAGACAGGTGTACCAGCTTCAGGCTACATGCAGAATGTATTCATCAAAGAACTCACATGGCTGTATTTTTGATGATTCTTCCTTGGTCCATTTTCTGCCCAATGCCGTGCACAACAAACACAATATGTGTAGTCTGCAAAGGCTTGTCTTCTAACGTAGCTTCCTCTACGTAACCTCTATGAAGTCTGGTCCCGCTACTTGATGCTGTGGAAAATTAGGACCCCAAGTTTACTATTTATTTGGAGAAGTAGCACTTTTACAATATGTTTTTTTAAAAAAGTAGTAATAAGAAGATAAAGAACAAATTCACTTGGGCTAGAGAGGAGGAAATAAAATTTATATGTATGTATATTTGGGCAATAAAAAGAGAACTGGAGGTGAGAGTGAGGCCAGATACTACTAGGAAGAAAAAGAAGGACAAATAATACATATAAATTTAAGACATTTCTTTAAAAAAATACCAGTAAATAAAAATAAAAAAAAAATAGTAAATTGAGAAAAATTATTTAAAAAATACAAAAAAAGCTTGCTACGCAAAAAGTAAAAAGACAACTATTCAAACAGTAAAACGGGCTAAAGATGAGGCAAAGCAATTCACAAAATATTTAATTACTAATGAGATAGTTCAACTATTACAACTACTAATATATAGAAAGCCAAGCATATCCATTATAAAAAATTAAAATAAAAATAGGATTAAGTTTTATCAGACAATTAAAACTGTGTCTGATCATGCTCTCATGCCTGAGCTCCCACTCGTCCCTGAGGTCCCCTCATCTTTCAGTGAGCCTTCTGAGAGCAGCCTGCTCACAGCCTTTATTTCCTCACCTTCTATTTATGCTTCAGCCACCACAATCTAGCTTCTGCTTCACCAGTTCAAGTCACCATTGACCCTCATATCACTAAATACAACGTAGAGATTTTAGTCTTTATCTTCCTCCATGTTAAATTTTGATAGCCTCAGCACTGATTGCTCTTACGCTTTATAAGTATTAAAGATACTTATAAATCTTGCCTGATCATTCTATATATTCTTGGATGAACACATGTCAGCTTAATTACCTTAATGTAAGTTTCATTTAACAGACTGTCACTAAAACCTACTTAACATACACTAAATCTGGATTTCAAGTGTCTATTTTGGATATAAGAAAAAATCTTGCCCAAATTTTGATCAAACTTATTAATAATTAATAATTACCTTTAGAAAATCCCAATTTTTGGGTAACTGTTCTTGCAATTTTAGAAGTTGTTGCATCACTATAAAGATACACCTCATCCACACTGTGCCAGTCCACATGGTTTCGGCTCAATTTGAAACTATGAATAGCTGTTGCAAAAAAGAAACATTTTGAAAGTCTCTACAACAAACTTTATTGGAAAATTATAACACTTCAGACTTTGAATCAAAATTACCTAACAATTCAGCTATATAACTTAGTTTGATGGAAAAACTATCTGATTAAAAAAAAACTTTGTCAAGTAATGGGTAGGGTTTTTATGACTGATTAATCATGCTATAGGAAATGCCAACTTCTTAAAACACTGTGGAGTAAATGGTGGAACTACTACAATTTTTACTTCTATTACATAAAACACCATAAGTGTTTTATTAAACACCTGTGCTTCCAGGTGACATGACTGTTCCTTAGGTCTGAGACAGACTACATGTACTGAAAGTCCACAATAACTTTGATACAGAAATTTATGTCCCATTAAACTTGTTCTGTAGATTTTACTATAAACGTCTGAAAAATCTATGAAAATTACACTCAGTGCAAGGTAAAATAAGAATGTGGAAGAGGGCTCTGTTGGAATAGAGGTGTGCTCGGCCTGAACAGTACAGTGGATAGTGCTCATCATAGCACAAATCCAAAGGCAGGAGAGGTTTTAATAAGAGGAATTAAAATATTTTCTACCAGGTGTCTAAGTCAGTATGGTTAATGTTTTTGTAAGTGGAGTTACATTTGGTACAAATGAATTTAAAATAAAAAAAAATCCAAACCTACACACACTTCCAGAATTCATTAGCCTGTGAGGCAGGGACTATTTCTTGATTAGTTTTGTATCCCTGGTACCAAGCAGTATACTAATAGTACCTGTCATATATCTAACTTTTCTGATTTGAAATAACCTTAAGTTCAACACAAAATACATAGCAACGTGTAAAATCAAGGGGATTTAATACCTGGTAGAATAATTAGTACACTATGACAAAATGTACCTCTTAATTATATAATTTTAAAAATGTATAAAAGATCAATTTATATTTTACTTACTTGCTAGGATACACTACTGACACAGAGGACAAGACCAATATTCAATTAGCATAATAAATAATATTGTCAGCTCCAAAGAAAATAATGTATAAGGTCAGCTTTCTGAATAAAAATTCTATGCAGATACTAAAAAGAAACTGTTGCAAGGGTTTAATATTTTTCAATCACATTCTTGTTAAAATAATTTTAAGCAATACAAACTTAAGCATTCAAGACTACAATTTTCAGATATTTAAAGAATGGTGTTGAGCCAGAAATTTTGTCCCTTTTTCAATTGTCCACACACTGTCTTAAAGTAAACCTCTTAGGAATGGTGTATGTCTTACTTGAGACCTTACACACAGTTTACACATGTTTATATACATGTATAATAAACTACCTATGCATAAGGGCCAGAGTTCTAAAAAAACTATGGTCATTTCTATGGTTTAAATATAGGGAATGCAGTACACTGGGACTATAACTACACAGAGAAATAAAACTACAATTACTGTACCTTGGGAACGCTTTCGTTTAAGACCTGCCGCATCTGAACTCTCCTTATATCCTCTCCATTTGAAGAGAGAAGGGAGGGAGAAGGGAGGGAGATGGTAGACAACTAAGAAAGCAAAAACACTGAGCTTCAAAGTAAATTAAATGAGACTTGCCAGTCTGGCTTTTTGTTTTAGTATTAACTCAAAAACTGAGTTGCATTTGACAAACATTATTCTAAATGCTTCATTTATATACTAGCTAAAGTTTAGTAAAGCAAACATTAGCTTAATGTTTATCAAATATATGCTCTACTTTTACCAAAAGAAACAAAGGCAAAACTTAAATGCTCAGTTACAGAGAATCCTGTGATTGTCATTAATGTCTTTGAATAGACAGCATTAAAAATAGAACACAACATTTTTACATACTAAGGTTATTTACTCCCACCAAATTTGTAACTATTACATAGCCAACAGATGTACACAAATTGAGAACACAATAAAACATTTTAAACATCTCATGGAGCTTGTCTAAGAAGATACCACAGCATACATTCCACTGGATACTTTCTAATACTATAGTACTGAAGGGTTGGCCTGAAGCTTCCCTCAGAATCAAGATACTCTTCTCACATTTTAAATTTAATTAATTAATTAATTAATTAATTGAGATAGAGTCTCAGTCTGTAGGGCAGGCTGGCCTTGAATTTGCTTATGTAGCTGAGGATGGCCTCAAACTCATGGTGATCCTCCTGCCTCTGCCTCCCGAGTGCTGGGCTTACAGGAGTGCACCACAAGGCGTGAATATTTTCACAACTTTATTCAAGTCATTGAAAGTTTTTCACAAACTAACCATATAAAATGAAATTAAATTGGAAACTTTAAACAATCTTTTGGAAATATTAGTGGTAGAATGGTAGAATAATAACAAAGGTCTTTAATAAAACTGTATGTTGTGATATCTTGTAAGGGAAAAACAGACAACATAGAGGAAAGCCAGGCTTGATATCTAGCAAGTCAGTAGGTAACCTTAACATCATCATGTTCCTTGTTAAATTTTGCTAAATAAAGTTATTTATTTAATTTATTTATATAGGGGATTGAATGTGGGACCTTGCGCTTGCCAGGCAGGTGCTTATGCCACTGAGCTATATCCCTAGCAATTTAACTGTATTTAAAAAAAAATATTGTTTAAGTCCACTTGAAATTAAACCTTAAAAACCAGCTTACTAATTCAGTTAATAAGTGTACTACAGAATTTATGACTTAAATTTTGTTCTGGTATATTTGAGTTTCATCCTCAATCCCTTCTACATTACATTTGACATTCAAAGGTTAAATACTGCTTAAATGCAAAATATTTAATTCTTGCTATATACTATAACAAATCTATTGTATATACACATGAACTATATGCAAACATTGGTGCAATAAGAAGTTTAGAAGATGTTTATAAGGCAATACTAACTATGCTTATATACCTAATAACTACTTCTACATGCAATTAGAATGCTATAAGAACTACAGGCAATGGCTAAAAGCTGCGTCACTACATCAGGGTATAAAAAGACTTCAACATCACAGAGATAGAAAACAACATTGGGAGCAGTTTTCTTCACTGAAATGTTTCTTCTTTCATGTGCCTTCTGGTCAGTTATTCAGGAGTAGATGCACCACTTAGACCAGGAAACATTTACAGACAAAACACTCATAAGGAAAAGCTGCTAACACATCAAAGTAGATCAAAGCGGATACAAACTTGAGAATTTACTATAGAGAAACAAAAACATGTAAAACTAACATGAGACAAATTCCAGCTAATGGCAAACAGGGACCACTCAACCGCCTTTTAAAATGATGTGCTGTCAGGGACTTTTACGTGCACTGTCCCGAGTCTTCCTCCGTCTCGGCTCCTTTCCTTGGCCGCCTCTGCTGTTCACGTGATCAGTGGAGTTTTTTTACCTCCGGTATGATTTCTGTGTAGCGCCTTTTCATACAGTCTATGTCTTTGGTAAAGTTGTCATTCACATTTTGCACAGTTTGGATCTGCTTTCTATTTTTTTTTTGTAATCACATCGGTCAATTTGTTAGTTCTACCACCTTTGGGGTTAAGTCATCCTTGAGCTCACTGAGCTTGCTTTCTCTAATCCTTTTGTGCAGCTCAGCTATTTGACATTTGATTTCCTCCTCACTGTCGCCTCTTGGATCTGCTTTGGAGAGCTGGGAGTCTGGAGGCATTCTGTTGCCTTGTTTCTTCATGTCCTTTGTGTGTGTGTGTGTGTGTGTGTGTGTGTGTGTGTGTGTAAGAGCACACAGATAAGGCTGAGGCCTAACAGAGCAGAGTATAAAGAATCTGCTGTTGGTATGCAGTTCTTTAGCTAGGCCCTACTTTCCAGTGAGGCGGACTTAGCTTTGACAACAGGTATTGTCTAACCTGCATGCTATTTAGATTTAGTGGGAAGGATGCAGTCACTGTGTCATAGAGAGAGTATTCCTGCTGGTCAGAACAGCAGCTACAGGTCCAACCCTCCATCAATCACAAACCTTAGAACTTGCTTTTACACTTCTGCCCTTTTATCAGATCCCCTTACAGATTACATTTTACTGTTATAAACGGTGAGTCTGGGGTGTGGGAAAGACCTACTTTCAGAGCTGTCGTAAACAACGGGCTAATGTGAAGGAGGCTCATGAGAGTGTCTGAGAGTATCTGTGCAGGTGCAGAGAGAGAGGCTTAGCTGAGGTTAGGGATGCTGTGAGGTTGTTGGAGAGCATGAGGTCAGCGGTGATCCCCCTTCTGTTACAGTTCATGGGCATGATCATGCATGGTGCTATTCAAGTCAAAGCTCTGGTCTATTCTTACCCTCTGCTGCACATGCACAGGCACCTGCTCTATCTATAGTACATGGAAGGGTAGAGAAGCAATGAGGGAAGATAGGGAAGTAAGTATAATGAGAAATAGGAAGTACAAAATGAAGAGGAAAAAAGTAATAAATGAGGAAGAGGGCTGAGGAGATAGCTTGGGGGCCTAAATGCCCGCATGGCAAGCACAGAGACCAAGGTTCAATCCCCAGCACCATATGCTGCACTGGCCTTGGCCCTAGGCATGCTGAACTGGCCACCAAGACCAGGTGTGGTGGTGCACACCTGTACTCCCAGTGCTGGGGAGGCTGACACAGGAGGATCACCAAGAGTCTGAGCTCTGTAGTAAGACTCTATACCAAATAAATAAGTGAATAAAAG